>JBAIZL010000007.1:24821946-24944446 GCA_036971475.1 Prosapia bicincta | reverse complement strand
TACTAAATCACATACAGTATACACCCTATATTAAGACATAGTCACGAGACATGACACAGCATTTTAGGACGACACTGTTACGTAGCTCGATACATCTCGGTAGTACGATAGCCACTTACTCGAGTACTAAATCAAATACAGTGTATACCCTATACTACGACATAGTCACGATGCATGACACAGAATTTTGGGACGATACAGTTACGTAGCACGATACAGCCCGTTAGTACGTTAGTCACTTACTCGTGGTAAGACTAAATCACGTACAGTATACACCCTATATTAGGACATAATCACGAGACATGAAATAGAATTTTGGGACGACACTGTTACGTAGCACGATACAGCTCGGTAGTTAGATAGTCATTTACTCGTGGACTAAATCACATACAGTATACAACCTATAATACGACATAGTCACGATGCATGACACAAACCTTTGGGACGATACAGTTACGTAGCTCGATACAACTCGGTAGTACGCTAGTCGCTTACTAGAATAAGATTAAATCACTTACACTATACACTCTATACTACGGCATAGTCACGAGGCATGCCACAGAAATTCGGGACTACACTGTTACGTAGCACGATGCAGCTCGGTAGTACGTTGGTCACTTACTCGTGGTAAGACTAAATCACGTACAGTATACACCCTATACTACGGCATAGTCACGAGGCATGCCACAGAAATTTGGGACTACACTGTTACGTAGCACGATACAGCTCGGTAGTACGATGGTCACTTACTCGTGGTAAGACTAAATCACATACAGTAGAAACTTTATAGTACGACATTGTCACGAGGCAAGCCACAGAATTGTGGGACGACACAGTTACGTAGCACGATACAGCTCGGTAGTACGATGGTAACTTACTCGTGGTAAGACTAAATCACGTACAGTATTAACTTTATAGTACGACATAGTCACGAGGCATGCCACAGAATTGTGGGAATACACTGTTACGTAGCACTTTACAGCTCGGTAGTACACTAGTCGCTTATTAGAGTAAGAATAAATAACGTACAGTATACACCCTATACTACGGCATAGTCACGATGCATGACCACAGCATTTTGGGACGAGACTGTTACGTAGCACGATACAGTTCGGTAGTACGATAGTCACTTACACGTGGTAAGACTAAATCACGTGCAGTACAAAAGTAGTTACAAACGATACTTTGGCACAAAAGGTGGTGGGGGGAGTTGGCCTTGAAGCAGTAACCTAAGTCAGTTAGATTGCAGCTAACCTAACCCACCCCTAAGTGTGGGGTGGATCCTAGGTACGTTTTGGATCTGCTCCGAGGATTGCTCCGGGGGTGGAATCGGGGTTGGGGGTATTTTTTGGAAAAATTTTGGAAACATGTGTGTTGCGTGTTAGGTGTGGAGATAGAGTGTATTTTGGATAGACTTGAGGGTGGGTTCACCTGGGGGTAGTTTTAAATAATATATGAAATTGCCAAAAAATGATCGGTTGGATCAAATAACTAAACAACTGTATGGGGTATGTTTAGAGTATGTGTTGG
Source organism: Prosapia bicincta (assembly GCA_036971475.1). Lineage (NCBI taxonomy): Eukaryota > Metazoa > Arthropoda > Insecta > Hemiptera > Cercopidae > Prosapia > Prosapia bicincta. The sequence goes on along the minus strand of JBAIZL010000007.1, from coordinate 24,942,916 downwards.
ATAGATGTAGGGGTGAGTTCACCTGGGGGTTGTTTTAAATAATATATGAGATTGCCAAAAAATGGAGTCTTAGGTAAAATTCACACTGGAGTCGTGCTTGAGGTAAAGCCACCCAGGAGCTAGGCCTTAGGTATAGCCTCCATAGAGTGCGGACTAAGGTAAAGCCATCCCGAAGCCAGCCTTAGGTAAAGTAACCCTGGAATCTGGCCTTAGGTAAAGCTACCTTGGAGTCAGGCCTTAGGTAAAGCCTCTTTGGAGCTAGACTTTAGGTAAAGCTACCTTGGAGTCAGCCCTTAAGTAAAGCTACCCAAGAGTCGGATATTAAGTTCAGGTATGTTGCTATATCAATTACAGCCTCTCGACTAAGACAAATACCTCCATCAATTCTTAGGTAAAGCTACCTTGGAGTCTGGTCTTGGGTAAAGTCACCCTGGAGCCGTGTTTGAGGTAAAGCCACCCAGGAGCTAGACCTTAGGTATAGCCTCCATGGAGTATGGACTTAGGTAAAGACATCCCGAAGCCAGGCCCTACCTAGAGCCATCCTGGAGAAAGGCCTGAAGCAAAATCCCACTAGAATCTGGCTTTAAGTAAAGGCACCATATTTAAATCCTCTTTGGAGCCGGACGTTAGGTAAAGCTACCCAAGAGTCGGGCCAAAGGTAAAGACAGTCTGGAGTTGGGCCTTAGGTAAAGTCACGCCTGAGGCCGGGTCTCAGGTAAAGCCTCTCTGGAATCAGACCTTAGGTAATGTAACCCCGGAATAGGACCATAGGTAAAGCCGGCCAGGAGTGGTAAAACGCCAATCAATGCACGCCCAATCTCAATAGTATACATGTATTATGCCAATATGCCCGTTACCCTACATAGGCCTACACACTGTGTTAGTCCAATATGCATGTAAATCTACACATATCCTGTATTAAGAAAATATGCATGATACTGTATATAGGCCTACATATTTTGTTAAGTCAATATGCAGTGTTGTTATTATTATACGTATCATTACAGGTGTAGGTAAGTTCACACAGACAGAGCTTGACAAATAAATTAATTTTCTAAAACCTTTACACTAATATTGTTATCCGTTATCACCGGATCACGATAGCGCACTCTGATTATATCAGCATAACCGCAGCAAATGACGTCAAACAAAATGTCGGTCATGATGGCGTCTAACAAAATGTCGGACGGCATATGTAATATCGGTAGGTCATACAATCTGTATAGAATTAACTGTTGCCTGTATAGGTATGCCACCTATACGTATTTTAACACTAGTTCATCTATCACAGAAAGAAGAAACCTGCCTCTTGCCGAGCATAAGGGCGGGTGTATACAAATCTGAACGAGTTCAACCTGCCTCTTTCCCCGTGGTAACCCCCTAACAACCTTGACGGAATCAACCCTTAACCAAGAGAACAATATAAGTACGTGCAACACAGACCCAGTGCTCAGACAACACCATGGTAGATGTTTACTACTGGACAGATACTCTCACAATCGAGAAGAAAGCGTTCCCAAAACTATCACTGTATCGTCGTAGAATACGCTCGTTTCGTACTTGGAAAGGAGTGTCAAATGATACTGTCAACCCCATGCGTCTCAGTGAGGCAGGATTCTCCTACACTGGCCAAGAAGATCAAACATTGTGCTTTACATTCGCAGGAGGCCTTGAAGATTTGTCAGCGAATGATGATCCGTTACGGGAACATGCAAAGTGGTTTCCTAAATGTAAATAAGTAGTGGGTGTAAGTGTTAAAAGGGCACAGATGGTGATAGACATCTGTACAACAGACGACGAAGACTACTCGGACGATGATGGTGTAAACATTCAATCTCAGGATGATCGTACGCTGTGTAAGATTTGCTGTATCGATGAAATACAGGTTGCCCTTCTACCATGCGGACATGTGTTTGCCTGTCAAGGGTGTGCCTTAAACCTTCAAGAGTGTAGCATATGTAGAGTACAGACATCAGCCACGATGTATATCTATCGTAGCTAAGCCTAATACAATGTAAATAATATTATGTGTTCAATAAAACGATTTTTACGATACATGTGTTTGTACTTATTGTTGTAAAAACGAAACTCCATTAATAAAATAAACAATAACGTTAGATCAACATGGGATGGTGTATAAGGTAATAAGTAATAGTGTCTTGATAATAGAGATGTATATTTACATTAATAATAATATGATGTTAGCATTACACATGGTTGAATCATCATTGTTACATTTCTTAAATATAATTATAAATACTCCGCTATTGCTTTATATTCGTTACCGTTACATTTATACAACATTCTGACTGGCTGCAACTTGTCTTGCATGAGACAGATTACTAGATATCTAGGTAATTTATATAATAACTCTGTATCGTCCTCTAAAATAGACTTCACAACTTTAACACTATCTCTTAATATTAGACATTTTTCTGTAAACTGTAAAAATTCCAAATATCTATCGTAATTTTGGCTGTCAGCTAAATTTAACTTATAAATATCCAATATAACTTCGCAAAAACATGTAAACTCATGCCCTAGGTCTATTGCTAAATCTAGTGCGGTATTTCTAAAACAATATAAACTGTTGTTAAAAGCTAATAAAAATGTATTAGGACAAAACACACTCATGGTGATGTCATCATAATTCCTCGATAACCAAAATGTATCGTTATCCTCCTATGTATAACATATGCTCACTCGAAAAGATTACATCCAAAAATATTTTTTTAATATTCTTTTCTTACATTATAGGCAAATTTCTTAAAAGTCTGAACAGTTTTCTCAAACAAATACAAGGGATTATAGGTATAAAATATATTTAAATAGGTAAATATACTAATGAAATCGTCATCTAAATTGTTTATAATCTTGTCGCTAATTAGCGGGTTGGTGAAGCATTCAACTGATACCATGGCGTGTCTGAAAACAAACACAAAGGTTATTGCAATAATGTTATCTATACTTTGTTCACACAAATATCCCTCGAAGGGGAAAAGAGAGGCCACAACCCCGCCATCTCCTCGTGGCATCCATCCAAAAAACAAAATGATGCCTATATCAATGACCCTCCTGCTTGACAAGTACATTCACCTTACGGACCTTTACGGCCGCTCCAGAGGGGATGCATACTCCTTACGAACTGATTAGAGCTACGCCAGTGGGCATTCATCCTTCACAAACATACAACCCATCAAACAGGAAGGTCTAAAAATTACATTTCGTAAACATTTGTGCGAAAAATCAACATTCGCTAGTACATAGCTATTCATTTTGTTCACTCATTCATGGAATATTGTAGCCATAAGGTGGTAATCATTGTGCAGAAACACTTTTTTTATATTTTTATAATTTTTATTTTTTGTTAATCTGCATATTTATAGAAAACAATAGAGTACATAGCTAATCAATCTGTTCACTCAATCGTGGATTTATTGTAACCATAAGGTAGTAATCATTGTGCATAATTAATATTTATTATTTTTTATAATATTTATATATGTATTTATATATAATCTAGCATTTGTTAAGCTGAATACTTATAGAATACAATACATTATGAAAAATCACAACATAAGCCAATACATAGCTATTGATTTTATTCGCTCATGCGAGGACGTTTGTTACCATAAGGTAGTGTGTCGTAACCGTCGTCCAATTTCCTCTTTGCACCTGTTAACCTGAATATTTTATTTTCAGACATCGTGGTGACGTCACGATCTTTTGTGCGACAAATATTATCACTAGTGGCTACGATAGGATCATTAACTTCCAAAACCAATCGTTTCATCGACTCAAAATTGACCGAGGCGGAAGTACTGAGATCCAGGGTCAACCCTTTGACTTTGCACACGGTCACGTGTTCGTTTTTATTTGTAGACCAGACTTTGTAAGCGTAGACTTTAGGGCCTCCTGAGACGAATTTGGTGATATAAGACCCGGGACCGTATTCTAAGAGTTCGTCAGTCATCTGACCTAAATAATCTCCGGTCACGACTCTTAGCAGACCATCCCTATGAAGGTATACTACGCTGTCAGTGTCCTTGTAGATAGGTTGAGGGCCTAGAGCGTCCATATATTCGTACAGCTTTAGCCTGGCATGGGCGGTAGTGTAGACGGCCAGCACAACTTTGACAGTGGGTAGTATTTCGCAAACGTCATCTGAAAACTGCCAATTTACCAACACCACGTCCTCGTTCACTTCCTGAATGTTATTTATATCAATAGACGGGCTATGCAACCTTTTAAACAATTTCTGAGGCTCCCTAATAATCGACGTTTTCGACTGATTCTTCCTTTGCCCGAATTTTCTCCAATCTACCGGGGTAACCTGCTGCCTCCTTTTTCATTTTTAGAAATTTATTAATAAACTCTTTAAACAGCCCGTCGTTCGCTGAAGCCATCTCGTACTACCACATCTCGTGCATTTCCACAATAACATTGCCCTTCTCTACCGCCTTACGTATCTCGTCCATGGTCCATGTACCTGTCAGAGCACGCTAGTCCACCGTATGGCAGCAATCCTCAGGATTCAGAGTTTCGCCGCATGTCCGACAGAGTACAAACATCATCTTCTATTCATCTTTAGCGGCAATACAGGGTGGTAGAGCGCTTTGGGCGGTAGAATTGTGCACTTGAGCAACCCTTCGGGGGTGCACTTGAGCAACTCATCCCCAATTTCCTACACTCGTTGTTACCGACGGCTATCTTAGGGTGTCCAATCGGGTATTTTCCGTACTTGCATACCAAAGGGTAGAGCGATCACTCGTCGGCATACTGGATTCTTTCGTCCTATTTAGCAGCGCAGTAGGTCTTTATATTTCCTGCCCTGCTGCCGAAGAAAGCGTCACGGGGGTTAAGAGGCGCCATGTTGAGGACGGGGTGGTTGTCGAGGTAATCTAAGGACTTGTCATTTTTCTTCTGCTGTCTAAATACACATACTTCCACATCTGCATGACCTCGTAGCTGGCCCGTGAGAGTTTAACGTTTTTAGTTTTTGTCCTTTCGAAGCATGCGTTGTGCGTGTCCGCCGGATCATCCTCTAGGGCAGCGTCACGTCCGTTGGGATAGCACTTGGGACAGCCGTGGAACCAGCAGCCTTGGAATTTGTACACGGTGTTTAACTCCATGCACAGTCCGTCGACCTTAAGACCGTCGACTTTCTTCTCGTGGCCGTTACCAGCATGACTTATTTGCAGATTGCCCTCTGTTTCGAGCCACAGCAACCATTGCAGAGCAATAAACGATTGTTTATCGGCCAGACGGTAGCCGGCTTTCAGAACTATGGCTATGGTGTTTGGTTTCAGAAAGTTTCTTTTAAACACCAAGTTACAGGCGCTAGCGATGGTCACTGCCTCTAGAAACGGATCAACATTACACTCTTGTATGAAACAGGTCCTGAATTTCAAGCACGCCTCTCCCAAGATCTCTACTTCCTATAGGCAGTATTCAAATATTTCCCTTTGAAAGTCAAACACCTACTCGTTGCGCACCTGGTCGTCATACCATCGTGAAAACTCTTCGTGATTCTTGTCAAACATAGAATCGGGGCAATAGTACTCTTTGGCGGGGATAGGACCCACATACTTTTCGTTGGCCAGCGTGTTGAAGAGGTGCGGAAAATAACCCTTTTTCTTTTCCGGAGGCAGATCAAAGGCTTTAGGCAGTTTAGACAGAGCCATAGGCATGTAGTTGAGAGAGTCGATGAACTTTGTGTTATCAATCTCCATGAGGATGACCTTGGTGCCTCACGTAATCAGGTCAGGTGTAAATTGAGTCTCTTCTATCACGTACTTTAGGATAAACTGGAAATCAAAGGCCTGGCCTGGTTGTGAGCGATTACTATCACTTTTTTGTACGCCTTTCGTACTTCCATAAGGTAAGCCATGAACTTGTTGACGGGGTCCTCTCTGAACACTCGAGTTCTATTCGTGCACTGTAGGCACGCGCCGCCGTTCATACAATCCAACAGTATTGCTGGGATACGCACAAGTTGACTCGATGCACACAAGAGTCGTTAATAACTTCGTCTTGCCGAGTTTCAAGATCAAAGAAGACGAACAGAAAGTTATTTGCTAGCGGGCGACGAGTATCAATTCTCATGTAGCACAGATGGCCTGAGGGCATGTGATCCTTACACACTTTACAATACCTCTCGCCGCATACCTGAGGAGCTTTTCTGTTCTTCGTTAGAATGTATCTATTACAGTCTGGACACTTTCTAATAGCCCGGCATACGCTTTTGATGTGCGCCTTAAAACAAGTTCTATTTTGAAATTGTCTATTGCAGTCGCCGCACAGGATGCCATCGTCTTCAAGCACACATGGCGGGTACCTCTTGCAAGAGTTGCATTGGGCGGATCATCTATGATACATGCGATTATCGTAAGGAACGTGGCACAATTCGCAATAGTAACCACATGCGAACGCACCTGTCAAATTTGTAACAACGTTGAAGTGGTTGTCTTGATATAACAAATTTAGCTTGTGCTTTGGGTTCTGAACGTTGCCCTCAAAGTAAATATCACGACCTATGCTGCCGTAATTGTAAACGGTAATTTTATAATCAGAGAGATAATCTTGAAACTGTTGAAATTCTCGAATCCCGGCACCACCATCTCCTATCTGCACCCGGGCGTCCGTCATTAGTTGTTTTGCTCTGTGGGTTTGACGATTTCATCTGTCCATACTCACAAGCTTGTACTCAGGGTCTCTTAACGCATGCGCTATAGCTACAACCAGAGAACATGGTAAACAGAAAGCGTCCGTATTTTTAATCGTAACAATCCCCTTCCTACTGTACGATTCGTCTTTGAAATTATTATACAGTCCGGGTCTTACACGACCACGCCCTATAGGTACTTTAACCTTTGTACAGGTACTTTGAAGGTGTCGTCGGCTTTAAAGATATCTGCGTTGCTCTGGATAATAGAACCAAAGATGGTTAACAACCCGTCCGCAGTTATCAAAGACGCCGCTCTAAAAGCAATATATCCAGGGGCGTGGTTTCGGAGATTTAGGCTCTGCATGGTGAAGCCTAATTGTATGTCTTCGGTAGCGTTGTTTTTCATCGCCTCTAAAATTACCTCTAGTCCTCGTCTGACTCATTCCAACTCGTTTTCCGCCTCGGGCACGGGATTGAAGTTAAAAGTCACTCTTGTACCGTGCATACGGAATTTTCTTACATATGTCTCGTCCGTTGATACAATACGAACGGCCATTTTAGAGATACAATTTAAATTTCACTACAATAAATCTTAAATTAACACAGATATATGCTATATATATATATATATATATATATATATATATATATATATATATATATATTCAAATAGATGCTATGTGAAACAATTTAAATTTTGATTTAATCGCTAGAAATAAATACTCAGATTGTTTTGAAAATAAATAATCAGATTAACACAGATATCTACTATAATATTATGTTATACAATTTTAAATTATTCAACTGTGATTCACTAAATGAATACAAATCACTCTGATTAACACAGGTGATTGGTAATATAAGACTCTAGTTTATAGACTACAGATTTCACACGAGAACAAGTAACAAAAAGATAGCTCACCAGAATGTTTCTTCTTCCAAAGCTGAATAGCAAGTGGTAGTTGTCACAGTGAGATTTGTAAGTCATAAGCGCTGGCTCCCCACCTCCCACAAATGGACTCGCCCGCCGTGATGTAATCAACAAGGAGAATATAGTTATGATCTAATTATGGATCAGTCCACCGCACATGGACTCTTCCACTCCCCTCTCACATGGACTCGTCCACCACTGTGTATACTACATAGTATACAGGGGGAGTGTAGTAATTTTGCATAGTCTGTGTTCAGAGTGTTTTAAGTAATCAGTGTATGTATGTGTGTCAGTAAGTAGAAATATGTCATCATCAGTGTCGGCTAAGTTTTCAACTTTAAATTCTGTAGATTCTATGCCTATACGCGGGCTAAAGATAGGCAAGGCCTATAAAATTGTAAATGCGCGATATGTCGAAGCAAAGTATGGTAACACCGTACTTGTAGACTAACAGGTAGATGAAGACAGTCTTTCTTCCTAAGCGATACGCCACGGCATTGACTGAGGAAGATTTGAGCTCTATTATAGGTAAATTTTTAACTAATAATAAATACACAAAAACCTTTTACCCACAAACCTTCTTTATTTTACTCTTATGTACATTTCAGTTACAAAGTAACCATCCTCAGAGTGATAACATACAAAGACAGTCTTTGTATGTTATCCCTCTGAGGATGGTTACTTTGTAACTGAAATGTACATAAGGGTAAAATAAAGAAAGTTTGTGGTTAAAAGGTTTTTGTGTATTTATTATTAAATTCAACCACTGTATATTCCTAATAAATAGTAAATTTTTAACTGTCATTAAACATGTTGGCCAAACTGTGAATTTGGCCATAACAGAATAATATTATTCTTTAGAACGTTTCAGCATGTTTCTTTTTTAATTTTTTAAAATTTTACAGTGCCTCTATCTTTGTTTAATCTATGCGCTATTGAGGTCTGCGCATGCGTACAGAACCGAAATAATATAGACAGTTTGAAATTACCTGTATCTGTAAAGCAAACTTTAAAACTTTTAAAGTCTATGTATTGATGAAGCCGTGTGATAGTTCTGATTTTGATTTGTTTATCTATAGATTTCAATAATATAAATTTTTCAGAATTTTTAATGTTGATGAACCACCCTGACGAGGTGCCTGTTTTTGTCGATGAGAGGACATTTTTCAAATTTATTAGATTTCACTACACCGGTCTGTCTGGTTATAATAATAATATTAGCCGAGAGTGTTTGAGTAACCTGGTACTCCACCAGGCAGAAAGTTTCGATATCAAGAGAGCCTGTTACACACACTCTACAGCCGAAGTGGACTGCTTCGAATTTATTCGGGACTCTGATAACTGGTGCGATAACTGTTTAAGTCTGTAATTTAAATTATTTAGTTTTGAAGACTTTCTACAATCAACTCCGGAAGAGAGCTATACTTTGGTCAACTATTGTGATCCGTTAATCTGCAAGTCATACATTCACGAGAGATGGCGTCTACGTCACAACAACCTATAAACACTCGCTTTGTAAGTAACTACTCTTTTTTCAAATAATGTTAAGCCTAGATGACAGAATAAGTGTATATTTAAAGGAGAGCATATATTTCAGATTTCAATTTTCATTTTTTGTAATGCCTAGATCACACATTATATTGAGTGGTAGTTTATTTACAGGAGAGCATATTTTCAGACTTCTTTTTCAAATTATGTAAAGCCTAGATCACGCAGTATATTGAATGAATGGTAGTTTACTTTCAATAGCGTTTAATATATATATATATATATATATATATATATATATATATATATATATTTTAAATTGAAGCTTATTTTGGACACAAGATATTATATGTTAGTGTCAAGTCATTTTCAAATTATCTGAAGCCTAGATCACAGATTATATTGAGTGTTAGTTTATTTTCAATATATTCTTTTTCATTTTTATAGGCGTACACAACACTTTCATCTTCAGATTCTTCACTAACCCTTCAGGATTTGTCGCCCTATTCACCTCTACTACAACCACATGACTCGTGGGCTATCTCATTTCCAAGAGATCTACCTTCCCGACCGCCTGGCGCTGATACGGACAGCGAGGGGGAGGATCATAGACCCAGCAGGCTTCTATCGAGTTGGGATGATTCGTTCTCGTTTCGCCTACACGATTTCCTAATGGATTCTTATCCACCGTGGGACCTGCCCTCACCCTACACATGCATACAGACGCTGGATTACACTTTAATGCAACTCCGGCTGGTGATTAGGGATTTGCGGACGGCTGCTTTGAAACCATACTACAGGTCGAGTCGAAGCTTTTCGTATAACGTTTGGGGCATGACGAGGAAATTCCTAGAGGATATTGTGGAGGTTGGAGACGACGCTGTCCGTCGTACCAATAATGTAAGTAGATTTTCATATTATTTCAATTGACTTTTACGCTTTCTTTCAGACTACCTGGACCGGTTTACTAATCATATTGTTTCTTACAGGATTTTTATATGCATATACAGCTGTTACTAATTGACTTTTTTTTCCTACAGAATAAGCCACGACCGGCGGAGAGTAGCTTATGCAATATATGTTGTGAGAGCCCTCGCAACGCAGTTGCCACGCCATGCGGACATGTATTTTGTTTTACCTGTCTCTCAAGATGTAATCGCTGCCCAAATTGTAGAGCACGGATCGTCGACACTTTTAAATTATATATGTAATAATGAGAACATTTTATATCTATGCACTGTAAAATTATTAATATATGTTAGTTTAATAAAACATCATGCTGAATACACTTATTGTATATATTATTTCATCTACTGTCCTTTTTCAACCTGAACCTTATATCATGCGCTTTATCCAAGATTATATATTTAGACCACTCTTATATTCCTAACACACTCTGTTGAATATATATCAGGCAGAATAAGGATCGTTTTATAACATATATTTATTCATTAGTCTACATGTTATGTAATAGGCCTCGTTATTAGTGTTTCTCTATAGACCTTTATATCTAAACGCATTTACAACTATAGAATATATCCATAAAAGCTATTTGTTTATTTAAACAGATTTCTGATTATATATGTATGCCATGGTATGAACACCGTACATAGTAATCTGATATGATACAGTAATCAAAACAACAACAATCGCCTAGATTCACTGTGAAACAGCTGTGAGGGTTTTATGCCTGCTATAGAGGTCACCGACAATGATTGTAGTTTTAAGATAATGTGATATCTCAGCGGGTTTGCACATATCGTATGACCAGGTCCTCGGTCACTGATTATCTACAACTTTGTAGACCTGGCGTATTCCCTCAAGCGATAAGGCCTTGTTGCACTGATTATTTACCTCCTCGAAACACAGTATGTATTGCAAACACTTCTTGCATATTAACTTAACACAGTATGTAGGCCTATGTAGGGTAACGGACATAATGGCATAATACAGGCTGTATACTATTGAGATTGGGCATGCATTGATCGCCGTTTTACCACTCCTGGCCGGTTTTACCTATGGTCCTACTCCGGGGTTGCATTACTTAAGGTCTGATTCCAGAGAGGCTTTACCTGAGACTCGGCCTCAGGCATGACTTTACCTAAGGTCTGACTACCAGGTGGATTAACCTATGGCCCGACTCTTGGGTAGCTTTACCTAAAGTCAGGCTTCAAAGCGGATTGACTCCATGGTGCCTTTACTGTCTCTAGTGTGAATTTACCTAAGGCCTTTCTCCAGGGTGGCTCTAGCTAGGGCCTGGCTTCGGGATAGCTTTACCTAAGTCCGTACTCTATGGAGGCTATACCTAAGGCCTAGCTCCTGGGTGGCTTTACCTCAAGCACGACTCCTGGGTGACTTTACCCAAGACCAGACTCCAAGGTAGCTTTACCTAAGAATTGATAAGGTATTTGTCTTAGTCGAGAGGCTGTAATTGATATAGCAACATACCTGAGCCTAAGGCCCGACTCTTGGGTAGCTTTACTTAAGGGCTGACTCCAAGGTAGCTTTACCTAAAGTCTAGCTACCAAGAGGCTTTACCTAAGGCCTGACTCCAAGGTAGCTTTACCTAAGGCCAGATTCCAGGGTTACTTTACCTAAGGGCTGGCTTCGGGATGGCTTTACCTAAGTCCGTACTCTATGGAGGCTATACCTAAGGCCTAGCTCCTGGGTGGCTTTACCTCAAGCACGACTCCAGTGTGACTTTTACCTAAAACTCCAGGGACCGATCATTTTTTGGCAATCTGATATATTATTTAAAACAACCCCCAGGTGAACTCACCCCTACATCTATCCAACACATACTCTAAACATACCCCATACAGTTGTTTAGTTATTTGATCCAAATGATCATTTTTTGGCAATTTCATATATTATTTAATACTACCCCCAGGTGAACCCACCCTCAAGTCTATCCAAAATACACTCTATCTCCACACCTAACACGCAACACACATTTTTTCAAACCTTTTACAAAAACTACCCTCAACCCCAATTCCACCCCCGGATCAACCCCCGGAGCAGCTCCCAAACGTACCTAGGATCCACCCCACACTTAGGGGTGGGTTAGGTTAGCTGCAATCTAACTGACTTAGGTTACTGCTTCAAGGCCAACTCCCCCCACCACTTTTTGTGCCAAAGTATCGTCCATACTACTTACAAACCTTATAGTACGACATATTCACGAAGCATGACACATCATTTTGGGACGACGCAGTTTCGTACCACGATACAGCTCGGTAGTACGGTACTCACTTACTCGTGGTAAGACTAAATCACGTGCTGTACAAACCTTATAGTACGACATAGTCACGAGGCATGACATAGTATTTGGGACAACACAGTTACGTAGCTATGTAAAAACATTGTAAGCCGGGCAGTCTTCTAGCAAAACAAGGCCTTGTATCAGGTCTCAGCCTAGTATTGCTAAAAGGCTTGGTAGAACTCCACAGCTCTGTGGTAAAGCACAGTCGTGTAGCAGAATACGCTTTATAGTACAGCATAATACGACACAGTCTCGTGGGTCATCACAGTCACGTTGCATTACTAATCTTTGTAGCACCCGACAGTGTATTGCTACAAAGTCTCGTAGAATGACATAGTCACGTAGTACGACACAACTTGGAGTATGTCACAGTCACGTAGCACTAGACAGTCATGCAGCACTATTCAGATTTGTAATGCTATAAAGTCACGTAGAATGACATAGCGACCTAGCCCTCCACATCCTCGTATTGATACACTTCATAGAATGGCATAGTCACGTAGTACTTACAGTCACGTATCACTAGAAAACTGTGTAGCCCTACTCAGCTTCATACTAATACAAAGTCTCGAAGAATGACATAGTGTCCTAGTCCTCTACATCCTCGTATTGATAGGTCTCGTAGAATGACATAGTCGCGTAGTACGACACGGCTTGATTACGTTACAGTCTCGTAGCACTATAAATCCTTGTAGCACGATACATCCTCGTGTTGCTACAAAGTCTCATAGAATGACATAGTGTCCTAGTCTTCCACATCCTCGTATTGATAGGTCTCGTGGAATGACATAGCCACGTAGCACGATACAGTTTGGAGTAAATCACAGTCATGTAGCACTAGAAAGCCTTGTTGCACTATACAACCCCGTATTGCTACAAAATCTCTTAGAATGACCTAGTTACGTCGAACTAACACAGCACTAACACTCAACTCCATTCAACTTATGAACAGAGGGTTTGGATTGGGATTTAGTGTTTTTGGCTTACAAGAACAAAGGCCAAACTTTATAGAACGATGTAATTTCAAATACATCCACAAATAACTGTTGTCTATACAACGTTACAAAACCAGATTATCGAATATAAATAAACCAGTTTACTTATTTCTGAGCACGCCAACTGTCAAAAGATTTAATCTTATTAGGACATTGCGTGTGTAGGAGTATCAATAATTAGGAATCCTGATAATAGTTTCTACTTCACAAACATGAAAACCACCTTTGTAAGGCCTCTTTAAGTTACGGTTTTAGAGTTAGTTTCCAAAGGTTTGTAGGTTGATGCGAAAGCCTAACGAAATTACAATCTGCGAATTTCTGTAGAGCAGTGATATAACATAATACAGTATGCACGGAATAAAAGTGCCAGGATTCAACCCTGACTAACGCGAACGAATCAATAATTCCCAGTTGTGCTGATGCAATTTGTATTTTTAGAAATAATTCTATTCTCTTCGGCGGTTCTCTGTTCCAATCTGAAAATAATTATAAAATGCCATTTTGTTTTATCCGACGCCAACAAACACTTTGTCAAGTGCACGAGTTTAAATGCCATGACTTAATTGACAAAGTTGGTTTCATCGAGAGGTATACGCTTGTCGTTGCTAGGCAACCATCACCTGTGTTTGAGATAATAATAGATGTCCCATATTTAACAGCTCTAAGCGACTGTAGCCTTAAAACCTTTTACAAGGTAATATTTTTAAACGAGTTTTAAATTTTATAAATATATTTTAACGCAGCAAAATGAATAGGAACGACCCTTAGACACTATTTACTTTTATGTAATTTTACGGCATCCAAAAATTGTAATTTGAAACCTTAGGAATTGCTGTGTTTTAAGAGAGTATGTATATACTTAACGAATAACAAATGAAAAATGTAAAACCTTTTTATCTCTTCCACGTAGGTTTCCTATTATCATTATTTAAATACATTTTTCTGTATGCCATTTAGCAGACAGTGTATTTTAGCCTTTTGATATGTTTGTATCCCTTGTGGGGATACAGATAGTTCTAGGAAAAGTTTGTTTGTGCTTTAGTTTTTGTGCACAATGTTATGTGTTCTAACTTATTTATTGAAATGTCTTTTAGTTAATTTAAAAATAAAGTTTTACTAGCAGTGTAAAATAATTTCTGCTACAAAAGATATTTTCTTAATTTTAAAATGAAAGTAAACAGTTAAAAACTTCCAGTAAGGAGCAAACATAACGTTTAGAGAGACAGCTCATCTATTACATGTAGTAGTATTCCATATGTAACGTTTATTTTTTATGAGCAAACAAAAAGGCTAAATTACATGTTTAATTTTGTAACATCGTAGTAAGAGTCTATGTCTAGGCAATGCCACAATATTTCTCTATTCTCCGTACTAAGGGATCTAACTCCCTTATCCTCCGCCTTTCCAAGGAGAGATATTGGTGTACCTCTTTATTCACACGTGACACCATTAACCTGGAATCGGAGAATCCGATATCCCTACCGTGGTCTCAAGTATGTCCCTATATTCTCAAACCCACAGGTCGTAAAAAAAAATAGTAACACCACAAATTAGCCTATATACTTCCGAAAATTCTAAACTAGGCAAATAAATTTCCAAAATAAGAAATATTTAGATTATATATATCCAAATAAATATATAAATATATAAAAACAAAGGGCTAGTTGGGCTCTTTAATTGTTGTTGGGTTCACCTCGTCAATAGTAGATCTGATTCTAGCGAAACGTCGGAACTGCGGTTTTATGCACTGCAGAATGAACGGATGTACTCCAGATAATAACTATTCATCATATATATTTTTTAAATATCTATTCATGAAATAAATAGATATTCTATTAAATGTCTATTCATCATAGACATATTTTTAAATACAATACATGAGTTACAACACTGTCCTAAATTTCATGAGAAATGTTTCCCTTAACTATAGCCACACATACCACATATCTTCCTGTATGTATGGGTACTACGTGTATCATCTTAAATGTTTGGTTAACTACGTGTCGCGTTTCTAATTTGGTGTGTTTACGCTTGTATGGACTGGCTATGTGTTTCGTCCCATATGTTCTGCTGGCCACGGGTCTCGTCCTATAGTCCTATATATATATATATGCCAGGCTACGTGTCTCGTCCCTAGTCCTGCATGTATGCCTGGCTACGTAACTCGACCTGTAAACATGGTTGGCTACGTGTACCTTTCTATATGTTTTAATAGCTACGTGTTTCGTGCTTTGGCTACGTTTTTCGTACTATATATTTTGTTGGCTACGTGTATCGTCATATGCGTAAGCCTAGCTACGTTTCTCGTTCTTATGTATGGGCTGGTGGCGTAATCTTCCTATATGTTTTGTCCTATATGTTCTGCTGGCTACGTTTTTTGTACTATATGTTTTGCTAACACATGTATCGTCATCATATATATATATATATATATATATATATATATATATATATATATATATATATATGCCTGGCTAAGTATATACGTCCTATAAGTATTTACGTATGCCTGGCTAAGTATATGGCTCGTCTTATATGTTTAACTGGCTACGTATCTAGTCCTATAAGTATGGGCTGACTCCGTGTATCTTCCTATATGTTTAACTGGCTACGTGTCTCAGCAAATATGCTCTGCTAGTTACGTGTCTCGTCTTATATGTTTAACTGGCTACGTATCTAGTCCTATATGTATGGGCTGACTCCGTGTATCTACATATATGAATTACTGCCTATGTGTTTCGCAAAATATGTTCTGCTAGCAACGTGTCTTGTACTACATGTTTTGCGGGCTACGTGTAACGTCATATATGTATGCCTGGCTAGGTATATAGTAATATATGTATGGGCTGTCTAAGTGTATATCCTATATGTTTAACTGGCTACGTGTTTCATCCTATATGTTTTGCTGGCCACGTGTAGCCTACCTTACTAAACATTTAATTGACTACGTATCTCATCCTCTTTGTATAATTGGTTACGTGTTTCCTACTACATATATGATTAGCTACGTGTATTGTCCTATGTATATGCAAGGCTAAGTATCTTTTCTTATATATAAATGCCAGGCTACGTATCTAGTCCTATATGTATGGATGGTTACGTGTATCTTGCTATATAATTTACTGGCTACGTATCTCGTACTATTTTTATGCCTATTATTATGCCTTGTTTCATAACATGTATGACTGACTACGTGTATCTTCCTATATGTTTTAACGATTACATGTTTCGTCGAATATAATCTGCTGGCTAAGAACGTCTCCCAATATATATATATATATATATATATATATATATATATATATATATATATATATATATATATATGTATATATATGTATATAATATGTTTTCTTGTTCAATAATCTAACACAACATAGGTTATTCAAATATATATAAATTAATAATATAAATTAGTAAATAAATTAATAAATATAGATGTAGTTGAATAACTTATGTTGTTATATATATATATATATATATATATATATATATATATATATATATATATATATATATGTAATAAATTAAAAATATTTCAAAAACAAGAATATTTCATGAATTTGAATTAAAAAATAAACTAAATTATTTAGATATTACAATTACTAGAAATAAAGAATCATTTGAATATAATATATATAGAAAACCAACGCAGACAAATCAAATAATACCTAATTATTCAAACCATCCATACAAACAAAAAATGGCAGCGCTTTATAATTTACTACATAGAATGCACAAAATACCAATGAACTTAAATGATCAAATAAAAGAGAAAAATATAATATATCAAATTGGTTTAGAAAATGGATATAAAAGAAAAACTATAGATAAATTAAATAATAATATAATAAGAAAACAGAAACTCGAAAATAATTTTGTACCTAATAAGAGAGAAAATATTTGGACAACTTTTACATTCACTGGTAACGAAATAAATAAAATTACAAGATTATTTAAAGAAACAAATTTACAAATTACATATAAAACCGATAGTAAAATTAAAAATTTAATAAACAATAACAAAAATCAAAATAATATGTTCGAAAGACATGGAGTATATAATATAAAATGTTAAACTTGTAATAAATTATATGTAGGGCAAACAAAAAAGAAATTAAAAGAAAGATACAAAGAACATTTAAACGCTTATATCAAACCAAACATATACAAATCCAAATTAGCTACGCATTGTATTAATAATGGACATGAGTTTCCGGAAATAGAAAATATGAAATTAATAAAAGAATTAAATAAAGGATTAAAAATGAATATATTTGAAACACTGGAAATTTATAAGCATAAAGTTAAAGACAAATTAATTGATGAAGAAATTCAAGTGAGATCAAGGCACCTAACTATTTATAAAGTCATTGATGTTATATAAAAATATACATAAAGTGCAATACTTATAAACATATAATTCTTTGTAGTACATATGATTTAATTTTGTAAAAGTATTTTATTAGATAATTTTTTCCTGAAGATGCTGGTATTATTTTATCGGCGAAAAGCTTTGAATAAATATATTCATTAATAGTATTCTTGTTTTTGAAATATTTTTAATTTATTAACTATATATACAAGAAAACATATCACCATATTTGATATATATATATATATATATATATATATATATATATATATATATGCAGGCATCGTGGCTCGTACCATATGCCTGACTACATGTATATCCTGAATACGTGTATCTTCGTATATATATATATATATATATATATATAAATAAATAAATAAATAAATATATATATATATATATATATATATATATATAAATAAATATATATATATATATATATATATATATATATATATATATATTAAAATGAATATGTGTTTCATCCGATATGTTTGTTTGGTAACGTGTCTCGTTCTATATACATTGGCCGGCTTATATCTTGCTATATGTATAGACTGGCAATGTTTATCGTTTTAATTGTACGCCTAACTATAAATATCACGACCTAAATATTTTGCTTATTTGTACCGTCCTATACAAATGATACGAATGTTTGGCTAAGTGTTTTGTCCTATATGTATTCCAGGATATGTTCATCATCCTAAATGTATGCCTAAATATACATATACATACTCGTCCTTCATGTTTGGTTTATAGGTATCTTCCTATATGTATGTGATAAGTCCTATACATATGTCCATTTATGTTTATCGTCTAAAATATATGCCTAACTATACATTAACATACTCGTCCTTAAGATTGGTTTGTATGTATCATCCTGTATGTATTCGTCCTATAGATATGCCCGGCTATGTTTTTCCTCCTAAACATATGCCTAACTATACATTAACATACTCGTCCTTATGATTGGTTTGCATGTATCATCCTGTATGTATGTGATACGTCCTATAGATATGCCCGGCTATGTTTATCCTCCTAAACATATGCCTAACTATACATTAACATATTCGTCCTTATGATTGGTTTGTATGTATCATCCTGTATGTATGTGATACGTCCTATAGATATGCCCGGCTATGTTTATCATCCTAAATATATGCCTAACTATACATTAACATACTCGTCCTTATGATTGGTTTGCATATATCATCCAGTATGTATGTGATAAGTCCTATCGATATGCCCGGCTATGTTTATCCTCCTAAACATATGCCTAACTATACATTAACATACTCGTCCTTATGATTGGTTTGCATGTATTATCCTGTATGTATGTGATACGTCCTATAGATATGCCCGGCTATGTTTATCCTCCTAAACATATGCCTAACTATACATTAACATACTCGTCCTTATGATTGGTTTGCATGTATCATCCTGTATGTATGTGATACGTCCTATAGATATGCCCGGCTATGTTTATCCTCCTAAATACATGCTTAACTATACATTAACATACTCGTCCTTATGATTAATTTGTATGTATCATCCTGTATGTATTCGTCCTATAGATATGCCCGGCTATGTTTATCCTCCTAAATATATGCCTTACTATACATTAACATACTCGTCCTTATGATTGGTTTGTATGTATCATCCTGTATGTATTCGTCCTATAGATATGCCCGGCTATGTTTACCCTCCTAAATATATGCCTAACTATACATTAACATACTCGTCCTTATGATTAGTTTGTATGTATCATCCTGTATGTGATACGTCCTATAGATATGCCCGGCTATGTTTATCCTCCTAGATATATGCCTAACTATACATTAACATACTCGTCCTTATGATTGGTTTGTATGTATCATCCTGTATGTGATACGTCCTATAGATATGCCCGGCTATGTTTATCCTCCTAGATATATGCCTAACTATACATTAACATACTCGTCCTTATTATTGGTTTGTATGTATCATCCTGTATGTATTCGTCCTATAGATATGCCCGGCTATGTTTATCCTCCTAAATATATGCCTAACTATACATTAACATACTCGTCCTTATGATTAGTTTGTATGTATCATCCCGTATGTATGTGATACGTCCTATAGATATGCCCGGCTATGTTTATCCTCCTAAACATATGCCTAACTATACATTAACATACTCGTCCTTATGAATGGTTTGCATGTATTATCCTGTATGTATGTGATACGTCCTATAGATATGGCCGTCTATGTTTATCCTCCTAAATATATGCCTAACTATACATTAACATACTCGTCCTTATGATTGGTTTGTATGTATCATCCTGTATGTATTTGATTCGTCCTATAGATATACCCGGCTATGTTTATCCTCCTAAATACATGCTTAATTATACATTAACATACTCGTCCTTATGATTGGTTTGTATGTATCATCCTGTATCCATTTTATTCGTCCTATAGATATGGCCGTCTATGTTTATCCTCCTAAATATATGCCTAACTATACATTAACATACTCGTTCTTATGATTGGTTTGTATGTATCATTCTGTATGTATTTGTCCTATAGATATGCCCGGCTATGTTTATCCTCATAAATATATGCCTAACTATACATTAACATACTCGTCCTTCATGTTTGGTTTGTATGTATCATCCTGTATGTATGTGATACGTCCTATAGATATGCCCAGCTATGTTTATCCTCCTAAATATAAGCCTAACTATACATTACCATACTCGTCCTTATGATTGGTTTGTATGTATCATCCTGTATGTATGTGGTACGTCCTATAGTTATGCCCGGCTATGTTTATCCTCCTAAATATATGCCTAACTATACATTAACATACTCGTCCTTCATGTTTGGTTTGTATGTATCATCCTGTATGTATGTGATACGTCCTATAGATATGCCCGGCTATGTTTATCCTCCTTAATAAAGGCCTAACTATACATTAACATACTCGTCCTTATGATTGGTTTGTATGTATCATCCTGTATGTATGTGATCCGTCCTATAGATATGCCCGGCTATGTTTTTCTACCTAAATATAGGCCTAACTATACATTAACATACTCGTACTTCATGGTTGGTTTGTATGTATCATCCTGTATGTATGTGATCCGTCCTATAGATATGCCCGGCTATGTTTTTCTACCTAAATATAGGCCTAACTATACATTAACAAACTCGTACTTCATGGTTGGTTTGATGTATCATACTGTATGAATGTGATACGTCCTAAGAATATGCCCGGTTATGTTTATCATCCTAAATATATGATTAACTATACATTAACATACTCGTCCTTATGATTGGTTTGCATGTATCATCCTGTATGTATGTGATACGTCCTATAGATATGCCCGGCTATGTTTATCCTCATAAATATATGCCTAACTATACATTAACATACTCGTCCTTATGATTGGTTTGTATGTATCATCCTGTATGTATTTGATTCGTCCTATAGATATGCCCGGCTGTGTTTATCCTCCTAAACTTATGCCTAAATATACATTAACATACTCGTCCTTATGATTGGTTTGTATGTATCATTCTGTATGTATTCGTCCTATAGATATGCCCGGCTATGTTTATCCTCATAAATATATGCCTAACTATACATTAACATACTCGTCCTTATGATTGGTTTGTATGTATCATCCTGTATCTATTTGATTCGTCCTAACGATTTGCCCGGCTATGTTTATCCTCCTAAACATATGCCTAACTATACATTAACATACTCGTCCTTATGATTGGTTTGCATGTATTATCCTGTATGTATGTGATACGTCCTACAGATATGCCCGGCTATGTTTATCCTCCTAAACATATGCCTAACTATACATTAACATACTCGTCCTTATGATTGGTTTGCATGTATCATCCTGTATGTATGTCATACGTCCTATAGATATGCCCGGCTATGTTTATCCTCCTAAATACATGCTTAATTATACACTAACATACTCGTCCTTATGATTGGTTTGTATGTATCATCCTGTATCCATTTGATTCGTCCTATAGATATGGCCGTCTATGTTTATCCTCCTAAATATATGCCTAACTATACATTAACATACTCGTCCTTATGATTGGTTTGTATGTATCATCCTGTATGTATTTGATTCGTCCTATAGATATGCCCGGCTATGTTTATCCTCCTAAATACATGCTTAATTATACATTAACATACTCGTCCTTATGATTGGTTTGTATGTATCATCCTGTATCCATTTGATTCGTCCTATAGATAAGGCCGTCTATGTTTATCCTCCTAAATATATGCCTAACTATACATTAACATACTCGTTCTTATGATTGGTTTGTATGTATCATTCTGTATGTATTTGTCCTATAGATATTCCCGGCTATGTTTATCCTCATAAATATATGCCTAACTATACATTACCATACTCGTCCTTATGATTGTTTTGTATGTATCATCCTGTATGTATGTGATACGTCCTATAGATATGCCCGGGTATGTTTATAACCCAAAATATATGCCTAACTATACACAACATACTCGTCCTTCATGTTTGGTTTGTATGTATCATCTTGTATGTATGTAATACGTCCTATAGATATGCCCGGCTATGTTTATCCTCCTTAATATAAGCCTAACTATACATTAACATACTCGTCCTTATGATTGGTTTGCATGTATCATCCTGTATGTATGTGATACGTCCTATAGATATGCCCGGCTATGTTTATCCTCATAAATATATGCCTAACTATACATTAACATACTCGTCCTTATGATTGGTTTGTATGTATCATCCTGTATGTATTTGATTCGTCCTATAGATATGCCCGGCTATGTTTATCCTCCTAAACTTATGCCTAACTATACATTAACATACTCGTCCTTATGATTGGTTTGTATGTATCATTCTGTATGTATTCGTCCTATAGATATGCCGGGCTGTGTTTATCCTCCTAAACTTATGCCTAACTATACATTGACATACTCGTCCTTATGATTGGTTTGTATGTATCATTCTGAATGTATTCGTCCTATAGATATGCCCGGCTATGTTTATCCTCCTAAACTTATGCCTAACTATACATTAACATACTCGTCCTTATGATTGGTTTGTATGTATCATTCTGTATGTATTCGTCCTATAGATATGCCCGGCTGTGTTTATCATCCTAAATATATGCCTAACTGTACATTAACATACTCCTCCTTAGCATTGGTTTGTATGTATCATCCTGTATGTATGTGATACGTCCTATAGATATGCCCGGCTATGTTTATCCTCATAAATATATGCCTAACTATACATTAACATACTCGTCCTTATGATTGGTTTGTATGTATCATCCTGTATGTATTTGATTCGTCCTATAGATATGCCCGGCTATGTTTATCCTCCTAAATATATGCCTAACTATACATTAACATACTTGTCCTTATGATTGGTTTGTATGTATCATTCTGTATGTATTCGTCCTATAGATATGAACGGCTATGTTTATCCTCCTAAACTTATGCCTAACTATACGTTAACATACTCGTCCTTATGATTGGTTTGTATGTATCATTCTGTATGTATTCGTCCTATAGATATGCCCGGCTGTGTTTATCATCCTAAATATATGCCTAACTGTACATTAACATACTCCTCCTTAGCATTGGTTTGTATGTATCATCCTGTATGTATGTGATACGTCCTATAGATATGCCCGGCTATGTTTATCCTCCTAAATATATGCCTAACTATACATTAACATACTCGTCCTTATCATAGGTTTGTATATATCATCCTGTATGTATGTGATACGTCCTATAGATATGCCCGGCTATGTTTATCCTCCTAAATATATGCCTAACTATACATTAACAACTCGTCCTTATCATTGGTTTGTATGTATCATCCTGTATGTATGTGATACGTCCTATAGATATGCCCGGCTATGTTTATCCTCCTAAATATATGCCTAACTATACATTAACATACTCGTCCTTATGATTGGTTTGTATGTATCATCCTGTATGTATGTGATACGTCCTATAGATATGCCCGGCTATGTTTATCCTCCTAAATATAAGCCTAACTATACATTAACATACTCGTCCTTATCATTGGTTTGTATGTATCATCCTGTATGTATGTGATACGTCCTATAGATATGCCCGGCTATGTTTATCCTCCTTAATATAAGCCTAACTGTACATTAACATACTCGTCCTTATGATTGGTTTGTATGTATCATCCTGTATGTATGTGATCCGTCCTATAGATATGCCCGGCTATTTTTATCCTCCTAAATATAAGCCTAACTATACATTACCATACTCGTCCTTATGATTGGTTTGTATGTATCATCCTGTATGTATGTGATACGTCCTATAGATATGCCCGGCTGTGTTTATCCTCCTAAATATATGCCTAACTATACATTAACATACTCGTCCTTTTGATTGGTTTGTATGTATCATCCTGTATGTATGTGGTACGTCCTATAGATATGCCCGGCTATGTTTATCCTCCTAAATATAAGCCTAACTATACATTACCATACTCGTCCTTATCATTGGTTTGTATGTATCATCCTGTATGTATGTGATACGTCCTATAGATATGCCCGGCTATGTTTATCCTCCTAAATATATGCCTAACTATACATTAACATACTCGTCCTTATCATTGGTTTGTATGTATCATCCTGTATGTATGTGATACGTCCTATAGATATGCCCGGCTGTGTTTATCCTCCTAAATATATGCCTAACTATACATTAACATACTCGTCCTTTTGATTGGTTTGTATGTATCATCCTGTATGTATGTGGTACGTCCTATAGATATGCCCGGCTATGTTTATCCTCCTAAATATATGCCTAACTATACATTAACATACTCGTCCTTCATGTTTGGTTTGTATGTATCATCCGGTATGTATGTGATACGTCCTATAGATATGCCCAGCTATGTTTATCCTCCTAAATATAAGCCTAACTATACATTACCATACTCGTCCTTATGATTGGTTTGTATGTATCATCCTGTATGTATGTGGTACGTCCTATAGATATGCCTGGCTATGTTTATCCTCCTAAATATATGCCTAACTATACATTAACATACTCGTCCTTCATGTTTGGTTTGTATGTATCATCCTGTATGTATGTGATACGTCCTATAGATATGCCCGGCTATGTTTATCCTCCTTAATATAAGCCTAACTATACATTAACATACTCGTACTTCATGGTTGGTTTGTATGTATCATCCTGTATGTATGTGATCCGTCCTATAGATATGCCCGGCTATGTTTTTCTACCTAAATATAGGCCTAACTATACATTAACATACTCGTACTTCATGGTTGGTTTGATGTATCATACTGTATGAATGTGATACGTCCTAAGAATATGCCCGGTTATGTTTATCATCCTAAATATATGCCTAACTATACATTAACATACTCGTCCTTATGATTGGTTTGCATGTATCATCCTGGATGTATGTGATACGTCCTATAGATATGCCCGGCTATGTTTATCCTCATAAATATATGCCTAACTATACATTAACATACTCGTCCTTATGATTGGTTTGTATGTATCATCCTGTATGTATATGATTCGTCCTATAGATATGCCCAGCTGTGTTTATCCTCCTAAACTTATGCCTAAATATACATTAACATACTCGTCCTTATGATTGGTTTGTATGTATCATTCTGTATGTATTCGTCCTATAGATATGCCCGGCTATGTTTATCCTCATAAATATATGCCTAACTATACATTAACATACTCGTCCTTATGATTGGTTTGTATGTATCATCCTGTATCTATTTGATTCGTCCTATAGATATGCCCGGCTATGTTTATCCTCCTTAATATATGCCTAACTAAACATTAACATACTCGTCCTTCATGTTTGGTTTGTATGTATCATCCTGTATGTATGTGATACGTCCTATAGATATGCCCGGCTATGTTTATCCTCCTTAATATAAGCCTAACTATACATTAACATACTCGTACTTCATGGTTGGTTTGTATGTATCATCCTGTATGTATGTGATCCGTCCTATAGATATGCCCGGCTATGTTTTTCTACCTAAATATAGGCCTAACTATACATTAACATACTCGTACTTCATGGTTGGTTTGATGTATCATACTGTATGAATGTGATACGTCCTAAGAATATGCCCGGTTATGTTTATCATCCTAAATATATGCCTAACTATACATTAACATACTCGTCCTTATGATTGGTTTGCATGTATCATCCTGTATGTATGTGATACGTCCTATAGATATGAACGGCTATGTTTATCCTCATAAATATATGCCTAACTATACATTAACATACTCGTCCTTATGATTGGTTTGTATGTATCATCCTGTATGTATTTGATTCGTCCTATAGATATGCCCGGCTGTGTTTATCCTCCTAAACTTATGCCTAAATATACATTAACATACTCGTCCTTATGATTGGTTTGTATGTATCATTCTGTATGTATTCGTCCTATAGATATGCCCGGCTATGTTTATCCTCATAAATATATGCCTAACTATACATTAACATACTCGTCCTTATGATTGGTTTGTATGTATCATCCTGTATCTATTTGATTCGTCCTATAGATATGTCCGGCTATGTTTATCCTCCTAAATATATGCCTAACTATACATTAACATACTCGTCCTTATGATTGGTTTGTATGTATCATCCTGTATGTATTTGATTCGTCCTATAGATATGCCCGGCTATGTTTATCCTCCTAAACTTATGCCTAAATATACAATTAACATACTCGTCCTTATGATTGGTTTGTATGTATCATCCTGTATGTATTCGTCCTATAGTTATGCCCGGCTATGTTTATCCTCCTAAATATATGCCTAACTATACATTAACATACTCGTCCTTATGATTAGTTTGTATGTATCATCCTGTATGTATGTGATACGTCCTATAGATATGCCCGGCTATGTTTATCCTCCTAAACATATGCCTAACTATACATTAACATACTCGTCCTTATGATTGTTTTGCATGTATTATCCTGTATGTATGTGATACGTCCTATAGATATGCCCGGCTATGTTTATCCTCCTAAACATATGCCTAACTATACATTAACATACTCGTCCTTATGATTGGTTTGCATGTATCATCCTGTATGTATGTGATACGTCCTATAGATATGCCCGGCTATGTTTATAATCCTAAATACATGCTTAATTATACACTAACATACTCGTCCTTATGATTGGTTTGTATGTATCATCCTGTATCCATTTGATTCGTCCTATAGGAATGGCCGTCTATGTTTATCCTCCTAAATATATGCCTAACTATACATTAACATACTCGTCCTTATGATTGGTTTGTATGTATCATCCTGTATGTATTTGATTCGTCCTATAGATATGCCCGGCTATATTTATCCTCCTAAATACATGCTTAATTATACATTAACATACTCTTCCTTATGATTGGTTTGTATGTATCATCCTGTATCCATTTGATTCGTCCTATAGATATGGCCGTCTATGTTTATCCTCCTAAATATATGCCAAACTATACATTAACATACTCGTTCTTATGATTGGTTTGTATGTATCATTCTGTATGTATTTGTCCTATAGATATTCTCGGCTATGTTTATCCTCATAAATATATGCCTAACTATACATTACCATACTCGTCCTTATGATTGTTTTGTATGTATCATCCTGTATGTATGTGATACGTCCTATAGATATGCCCGGCTATGTTTATAACCCAAAATATATGCCTAACTATACACAACATACTCGTCCTTCATGTTTGGTTTGTATGTATCATCTTGTATGTATGTGATACGTCCTATAGATATGCCCGGCTATGTTTATCCTCCTTAATATAAGCCTAACTATACATTAACATACTCGTCCTTATGTTTGGTTTGCAAGTATCATCCTGTATGTATGTGATACGTCCTATAGATATGCCCGGCTATGTTTATCCTCATAAATATATGCCTAACTATACATTAACATACTCGTCCTTATGATTGGTTTGTATGTATCATCCTGTATGTATTTGATTCGTCCTATAGATATGCCCGGCTATGTTTATCCTCCTAAACTTATGCCTAACTATACATTAACATACTCGTCCTTATGATTGGTTTGTATGTATCATTCTGTATGTATTCGTCCTATAGATATGCCCGGCTGTGTTTATCCTCCTAAACTTATGCCTAACTATACATTACCATACTCGTCCTTATGATTGTTTTGTATGTATCATCCTGTATGTATGTGATACGTCCTATAGATATGCCCGGCTATGTTTATAACCCAAAATATATGCCTAACTATACACAACATACTCGTCCTTCATGTTTGGTTTGTATGTATCATCTTGTATGTATGTGATACGTCCTATAGATATGCCCGTCTATGTTTATCCTCCTAAATATATGCCTAACTATACATTAACATACTCGTCCTTATGATTGGTTTGTATGTATCATCCTGTATGTATTTGATTCGTCCTATAGATATGCCCGGCTATGTTTATCCTCCTAAATACATGCTTAATTATACATTAACATACTCGTCCTTATGATTGGTTTGTATGTATCATCCTGTATCCATTTGATTCGTCCTATAGATATGGCCGTCTATGTTTATCCTCCTAAATATATGCCTAACTATACATTAACATACTCGTTCTTATGATTGGTTTGTATGTATCATTCTGTATGTATTTGTCCTATAGATATTCCCGGCTATGTTTATCCTCATAAATATATGCCTAACTATACATTACCATACTCGTCCTTATGATTGTTTTGTATGTATCATCCTGTATGTATGTGATACGTCCTATAGATATGCCCGGCTATGTTTATAACCCAAAATATATGCCTAACTATACACAACATACTCGTCCTTCATGTTTGGTTTGTATGTATCATCTTGTATGTATGTGATACGTCCTATAGATATGCCCGGCTATGTTTATCCTCCTTAATATAAGCCTAACTATACATTAACATACTCGTCCTTATGATTGGTTTGCATGTATCATCCTGTATGTATGTGATACGTCCTATAGATATGCCCGGCTATGTTTATCCTCATAAATATATGAATAACTATACATTAACATACTCGTCCTTATGATTCGTTTGTATGTATCATCCTGTATGTATTTGATTCGTCCTATAGATATGCCCGGCTATGTTTATCCTCCTAAACTTATGCCTAACTATACATTAACATACTCGTCCTTATGATTGGTTTGTATGTATCATTCTGTATGTATTCGTCCTATAGATATGCCCGGCTGTGTTTATCCTACTAAACTTATGCCTAACTATACATTAACATACTCGTCCTTATGATTGGTTTGTATGTATCATTCTGTATGTATTCGTCCTATAGATATGCCCGGCTATGTTTATCCTTCTAAACTTATGCCTAACTATACATTAACATACTCGTCCTTATGATTGGTTTGTATGTATCATTCTGTATGTATTCGTCCTATAGATATGCCCGGCTGTGTTTATCATCCTAAATATATGCCTAACTGTACATTAACATACTCCTCCTTAGCATTGGTTTGTATGTATCATCCTGTATGTATGTGAAACGTCCTATAGATATGCCCGGCTATGTTTATCCTCATAAATATATGCCTAACTATACATTAACATACTCGTCCTTATGATTGGTTTGTATGTATCATCCTGTATGTATTTGATTCGTCCTATAGATATGCCCGGCTATGTTTATCCTCCTAAATATATGCCTAACTATACATTAACATACTCGTCCTTATGATTGGTTTGTATGTATCATTCTGTATGTATTCGTCCTATAGATATGCCCGGCTATGTTTATCCTCCTAAACTTATGCCTAACTATACATTAACATACTCGTCCTTATGATTGTTTTGTATGTATTATTCTGTATGTATTCGTCCTATAGATATGCCCGGCTGTGTTTATCATCCTAAATATATGCCTAACTGTACATTAACATACTCCTCCTTAGCATTGGTTTGTATGTATCATCCTGTATGTATGTGATACGTCCTATAGATATGCCCGGCTATGTTTATCCTCCTAAATATATGCCTAACTATACATTAACATACTCGTCCTTATCATAGGTTTGTATGTATCATCCTGTATGTATGTGATACGTCCTATAGATATGCCCGGCTATGTTTATCCTCCTAAATATATGCCTAACTATACATTAACATACTCGTCCTTATCATTGGTTTGTATGTATCATCCTGTATGTATGTGATACGTCCTATAGATATGCCCGGCTATGTTTATCCTCCTAAATATATGCCTAACTATACATTAACATACTCGTCCTTATGATTGGTTTGTATGTATCATCCTGTATGTATGTGATACGTCCTATAGATATGACCGGCTATGTTTATCCTCCTAAATATAAGCCTAACTATACATTAACATACTCATCCTTATGATTGGTTTGCATGTATGATCCTGTATGTATGTGATACGTCCTATAGATATGCCCGGCTATGTTTATCCTCCTAAATATAAGCCTAACTATACATTAACATACTCGTCCTTATCATTGGTTTGCATGTATCATCCTGTATGTATGTGATACGTCCTATAGATATGCCCGGCTATGTTTATCCTCCTAAATATAAGCCTAACTATACATTAACATACTCGTCCTTATCATTGGTTTGTATGTATCATCCTGTATGTATGTGATACGTCCTATAGATATGCCCGGCTATGTTTATCCTCCTTAATATAAGCCTAACTGTACATTAACATACTCGTCCTTATGATTGGTTTGTATGTATCATCCTGTATGTATGTGATCCGTCCTATAGATATGCCCGGCTATTTTTATCCTCCTAAATATAAGCCTAACTATACATTACCATACTCGTCCTTATGATTGGTTTGTATGTATCATCCTGTATGTATGTGATACGTCCTATAGATATGCCCGGCTGTGTTTATCCTCCTAAATATATGCCTAACTATACATTAACATACTCGTCCTTTTGATTGGTTTGTATGTATCATCCTGTATGTATGTGGTACGTCCTATAGATATGCCCGGCTATGTTTATCCTCCTAAATATAAGCCTAACTATACATTACCATACTCGTCCTTATCATTGGTTTGTATGTATCATCCTGTATGTATGTGATACGTCCTATAGATATGCCCGGCTATGTTTATCCTCCTAAATATATGCCTAACTATACATTAACATACTCGTCCTTATCATTGGTTTGTATGTATCATCCTGTATGTATGTGATACGTCCTATAGATATGCCCGGCTGTGTTTATCCTCCTAAATATATGCCTAACTATACATTAACATACTCGTCCTTTTGATTGGTTTGTATGTATCATCCTGTATGTATGTGGTACGTCCTATAGATATGCCCGGCTATGTTTATCCTCCTAAATATATGCCTAACTATACATTAACATACTCGTCCTTCATGTTTGGTTTGTATGTATCATCCGGTATGTATGTGATACGTCCTATAGATATGCCCAGCTATGTTTATCCTCCTAAATATAAGCCTAACTATACATTACCATACTCGTCCTTATGATTGGTTTGTATGTATCATCCTGTATGTATGTGGTACGTCCTATAGATATGCCTGGCTATGTTTATCCTCCTAAATATATGCCTAACTATACATTAACATACTCGTCCTTCATGTTAGGTTTGTATGTATCATCCTGTATGTATGTGATACGTCCTATAGATATGCCCGGCTATGTTTATCCTCCTTAATATAAGCCTAACTATACATTAACATACTCGTACTTCATGGTTGGTTTGTATGTATCATCCTGTATGTATGTGATCCGTCCTATAGATATGCCCGGCTATGTTTTTCTACCTAAATATAGGCCTAACTATACATTAACATACTCGTACTTCATGGTTGGTTTGATGTATCATACTGTATGAATGTGATACGTCCTAAGAATATGCCCGGTTATGTTTATCATCCTAAATATATGCCTAACTATACATTAACATACTCGTCCTTATGATTGGTTTGCATGTATCATCCTGGATGTATGTGATACGTCCTATAGATATGCCCGGCTATGTTTATCCTCATAAATATATGCCTAACTATACATTAACATACTCGTCCTTATGATTGGTTTGTATGTATCATCCTGTATGTATATGATTCGTCCTATAGATATGCCCAGCTGTGTTTATCCTCCTAAACTTATGCCTAAATATACATTAACATACTCGTCCTTATGATTGGTTTGTATGTATCATTCTGTATGTATTCGTCCTATAGATATGCCCGGCTATGTTTATCCTCATAAATATATGCCTAACTATACATTAACATACTCGTCCTTATGATTGGTTTGTATGTATCATCCTGTATCTATTTGATTCGTCCTATAGATATGCCCGGCTATGTTTATCCTCCTTAATATATGCCTAACTAAACATTAACATACTCGTCCTTCATGTTTGGTTTGTATGTATCATCCTGTATGTATGTGATACGTCCTATAGATATGCCCGGCTATGTTTATCCTCCTTAATATAAGCCTAACTATACATTAACATACTCGTACTTCATGGTTGGTTTGTATGTATCATCCTGTATGTATGTGATCCGTCCTATAGATATGCCCGGCTATGTTTTTCTACCTAAATATAGGCCTAACTATACATTAACATACTCGTACTTCATGGTTGGTTTGATGTATCATACTGTATGAATGTGATACGTCCTAAGAATATGCCCGGTTATGTTTATCATCCTAAATATATGCCTAACTATACATTAACATACTCGTCCTTATGATTGGTTTGCATGTATCATCCTGTATGTATGTGATACGTCCTATAGATATGAACGGCTATGTTTATCCTCATAAATATATGCCTAACTATACATTAACATACTCGTCCTTATGATTGGTTTGTATGTATCATCCTGTATGTATTTGATTCGTCCTATAGATATGCCCGGCTGTGTTTATCCTCCTAAACTTATGCCTAAATATACATTAACATACTCGTCCTTATGATTGGTTTGTATGTATCATTCTGTATGTATTCGTCCTATAGATATGCCCGGCTATGTTTATCCTCATAAATATATGCCTAACTATACATTAACATACTCGTCCTTATGATTGGTTTGTATGTATCATCCTGTATCTATTTGATTCGTCCTATAGATATGTCCGGCTATGTTTATCCTCCTAAATATATGCCTAACTATACATTAACATACTCGTCCTTATGATTGGTTTGTATGTATCATCCTGTATGTATTTGATTCGTCCTATAGATATGCCCGGCTATGTTTATCCTCCTAAACTTATGCCTAAATATACAATTAACATACTCGTCCTTATGATTGGTTTGTATGTATCATCCTGTATGTATTCGTCCTATAGATATGCCCGGCTATGTTTATCCTCCTAAATATATGCCTAACTATACATTAACATACTCGTCCTTATGATTAGTTTGTATGTATCATCCTGTATGTATGTGATACGTCCTATAGATATGCCCGGCTATGTTTATCCTCCTAAACATATGCCTAACTATACATTAACATACTCGTCCTTATGATTGTTTTGCATGTATTATCCTGTATGTATGTGATACGTCCTATAGATATGCCCGGCTATGTTTATCCTCCTAAACATATGCCTAACTATACATTAACATACTCGTCCTTATGATTGGTTTGCATGTATCATCCTGTATGTATGTGATACGTCCTATAGATATGCCCGGCTATGTTTATAATCCTAAATACATGCTTAATTATACACTAACATACTCGTCCTTATGATTGGTTTGTATGTATCATCCTGTATCCATTTGATTCGTCCTATAGGAATGGCCGTCTATGTTTATCCTCCTAAATATATGCCTAACTATACATTAACATACTCGTCCTTATGATTGGTTTGTATGTATCATCCTGTATGTATTTGATTCGTCCTATAGATATGCCCGGCTATATTTATCCTCCTAAATACATGCTTAATTATACATTAACATACTCTTCCTTATGATTGGTTTGTATGTATCATCCTGTATCCATTTGATTCGTCCTATAGATATGGCCGTCTATGTTTATCCTCCTAAATATATGCCAAACTATACATTAACATACTCGTTCTTATGATTGGTTTGTATGTATCATTCTGTATGTATTTGTCCTATAGATATTCTCGGCTATGTTTATCCTCATAAATATATGCCTAACTATACATTACCATACTCGTCCTTATGATTGTTTTGTATGTATCATCCTGTATGTATGTGATACGTCCTATAGATATGCCCGGCTATGTTTATAACCCAAAATATATGCCTAACTATACACAACATACTCGTCCTTCATGTTTGGTTTGTATGTATCATCTTGTATGTATGTGATACGTCCTATAGATATGCCCGGCTATGTTTATCCTCCTTAATATAAGCCTAACTATACATTAACATACTCGTCCTTATGTTTGGTTTGCAAGTATCATCCTGTATGTATGTGATACGTCCTATAGATATGCCCGGCTATGTTTATCCTCATAAATATATGCCTAACTATACATTATCATACTCGTCCTTATGATTGGTTTGTATGTATCATCCTGTATGTATTTGATTCGTCCTATAGATATGCCCGGCTATGTTTATCCTCCTAAACTTATGCCTAACTATACATTAACATACTCGTCCTTATGATTGGTTTGTATGTATCATTCTGTATGTATTCGTCCTATAGATATGCCCGGCTGTGTTTATCCTCCTAAACTTATGCCTAACTATACATTACCATACTCGTCCTTATGATTGTTTTGTATGTATCATCCTGTATGTATGTGATACGTCCTATAGATATGCCCGGCTATGTTTATAACCCAAAATATATGCCTAACTATACACAACATACTCGTCCTTCATGTTTGGTTTGTATGTATCATCTTGTATGTATGTGATACGTCCTATAGATATGCCCGTCTATGTTTATCCTCCTAAATATATGCCTAACTATACATTAACATACTCGTCCTTATGATTGGTTTGTATGTATCATCCTGTATGTATTTGATTCGTCCTATAGATATGCCCGGCTATGTTTATCCTCCTAAATACATGCTTAATTATACATTAACATACTCGTCCTTATGATTGGTTTGTATGTATCATCCTGTATCCATTTGATTCGTCCTATAGATATGGCCGTCTATGTTTATCCTCCTAAATATATGCCTATCTATACATTAACATACTCGTTCTTATGATTGGTTTGTATGTATCATTCTGTATGTATTTGTCCTATAGATATTCCCGGCTATGTTTATCCTCATAAATATATGCCTAACTATACATTACCATACTCGTCCTTATGATTGTTTTGTATGTATCATCCTGTATGTATGTGATACGTCCTATAGATATGCCCGGCTATGTTTATAACCCAAAATATATGCCTAACTATACACAACATACTCGTCCTTCATGTTTGGTTTGTATGTATCATCTTGTATGTATGTGATACGTCCTATAGATATGCCCGGCTATGTTTATCCTCCTTAATATAAGCCTAACTATACATTAACATACTCGTCCTTATGATTGGTTTGCATGTATCATCCTGTATGTATGTGATACGTCCTATAGATATGCCCGGCTATGTTTATCCTCATAAATATATGAATAACTATACATTAACATACTCGTCCTTATGATTCGTTTGTATGTATCATCCTGTATGTATTTGATTCGTCCTATAGATATGCCCGGCTATGTTTATCCTCCTAAACTTATGCCTAACTATACATTAACATACTCGTCCTTATGATTGGTTTGTATGTATCATTCTGTATGTATTCGTCCTATAGATATGCCCGGCTGTGTTTATCCTACTAAACTTATGCCTAACTATACATTAACATACTCGTCCTTATGATTGGTTTGTATGTATCATTCTGTATGTATTCGTCCTATAGATATGCCCGGCTATGTTTATCCTTCTAAACTTATGCCTAACTATACATTAACATACTCGTCCTTATGATTGGTTTGTATGTATCATTCTGTATGTATTCGTCCTATAGATATGCCCGGCTGTGTTTATCATCCTAAATATATGCCTAACTGTACATTAACATACTCCTCCTTAGCATTGGTTTGTATGTATCATCCTGTATGTATGTGAAACGTCCTATAGATATGCCCGGCTATGTTTATCCTCATAAATATATGCCTAACTATACATTAACATACTCGTCCTTATGATTGGTTTGTATGTATCATCCTGTATGTATTTGATTCGTCCTATAGATATGCCCGGCTATGTTTATCCTCCTAAATATATGCCTAACTATACATTAACATACTCGTCCTTATGATTGGTTTGTATGTATCATTCTGTATGTATTCGTCCTATAGATATGCCCGGCTATGTTTATCCTCCTAAACTTATGCCTAACTATACATTAACATACTCGTCCTTATGATTGGTTTGTATGTATTATTCTGTATGTATTCGTCCTATAGATATGCCCGGCTGTGTTTATCATCCTAAATATATGCCTAACTGTACATTAACATACTCCTCCTTAGCATTGGTTTGTATGTATCATCCTGTATGTATGTGATACGTCCTATAGATATGCCCGGCTATGTTTATCCTCCTAAATATATGCCTAACTATACATTAACATACTCGTCCTTATCATAGGTTTGTATGTATCATCCTGTATGTATGTGATACGTCCTATAGATATGCCCGGCTATGTTTATCCTCCTAAATATATGCCTAACTATACATTAACATACTCGTCCTTATCATTGGTTTGTATGTATCATCCTGTATGTATGTGATACGTCCTATAGATATGCCCGGCTATGTTTATCCTCCTAAATATATGCCTAACTATACATTAACATACTCGTCCTTATGATTGGTTTGTATGTATCATCCTGTATGTATGTGATACGTCCTATAGATATGACCGGCTATGTTTATCCTCCTAAATATAAGCCTAACTATACATTAACATACTCATCCTTATGATTGGTTTGCATGTATGATCCTGTATGTATGTGATACGTCCTATAGATATGCCCGGCTATGTTTATCCTCCTAAATATAAGCCTAACTATACATTAACATACTCGTCCTTATCATTGGTTTGCATGTATCATCCTGTATGTATGTGATACGTCCTATAGATATGCCCGGCTATGTTTATAATCCTAAATACATGCTTAATTATACACTAACATACTCGTCCTTATGATTGGTTTGTATGTATCATCCTGTATCCATTTGATTCGTCCTATAGGAATGGGCGTCTATGTTTATCCTCCTAAATATATGCCTAACTATACATTAACATACTCGTCCTTATGATTGGTTTGTATGTATCATCCTGTATGTATTTGATTCGTCCTATAGATATGCCCGGCTATATTTATCCTCCTAAATACATGCTTAATTATACATTAACATACTCGTCCTTATGATTGGTTTGTATGTATCATCCTGTATCCATTTGATTCGTCCTATAGATATGGCCGTCTATGTTTATCCTCCTAAATATATGCCAAACTATACATTAACATACTCGTTCTTATGATTGGTTTGTATGTATCATTCTGTATGTATTTGTCCTATAGATATTCTCGGCTATGTTTATCCTCATAAATATATGCCTAACTATACATTACCATACTCGTCCTTATGATTGTTTTGTATGTATCATCCTGTATGTATGTGATACGTCCTATAGATATGCCCGGCTATGTTTATAACCCAAAATATATGCCTAACTATACACAACATACTCGTCCTTCATGTTTGGTTTGTATGTATCATCTTGTATGTATGTGATACGTCCTATAGATATGCCCGGCTATGTTTATCCTCCTTAATATAAGCCTAACTATACATTAACATACTCGTCCTTATGTTTGGTTTGCAAGTATCATCCTGTATGTATGTGATACGTCCTATAGATATGCCCGGCTATGTTTATCCTCATAAATATATGCCTAACTATACATTAACATACTCGTCCTTATGATTGGTTTGTATGTATCATCCTGTATGTATTTGATTCGTCCTATAGATATGCCCGGCTATGTTTATCCTCCTAAACTTATGCCTAACTATACATTAACATACTCGTCCTTATGATTGGTTTGTATGTATCATTCTGTATGTATTCGTCCTATAGATATGCCCGGCTGTGTTTATCCTCCTAAACTTATGCCTAACTATACATTACCATACTCGTCCTTATGATTGTTTTGTATGTATCATCCTGTATGTATGTGATACGTCCTATAGATATGCCCGGCTATGTTTATAACCCAAAATATATGCCTAACTATACACAACATACTCGTCCTTCATGTTTGGTTTGTATGTATCATCTTGTATGTATGTGATACGTCCTATAGATATGCCCGTCTATGTTTATCCTCCTAAATATATGCCTAACTATACATTAACATACTCGTCCTTATGATTGGTTTGTATGTATCATCCTGTATGTATTTGATTCGTCCTATAGATATGCCCGGCTATGTTTATCCTCCTAAATACATGCTTAATTATACATTAACATACTCGTCCTTATGATTGGTTTGTATGTATCATCCTGTATCCATTTGATTCGTCCTATAGATATGGCTGTCTATGTTTATCCTCCTAAATATATGCCTAACTATACATTAACATACTCGTTCTTATGATTGGTTTGTATGTATCATTCTGTATGTATTTGTCCTATAGATATTCCCGGCTATGTTTATCCTCATAAATATATGCCTAACTATACATTACCATACTCGTCCTTATGATTGTTTTGTATGTATCATCCTGTATGTATGTGATACGTCCTATAGATATGCCCGGCTATGTTTATAACCCAAAATATATGCCTAACTATACACAACATACTCGTCCTTCATGTTTGGTTTGTATGTATCATCTTGTATGTATGTGATACGTCCTATAGATATGCCCGGCTATGTTTATCCTCCTTAATATAAGCCTAACTATACATTAACATACTCGTCCTTATGATTGGTTTGCATGTATCATCCTGTATGTATGTGATACGTCCTATAGATATGCCCGGCTATGTTTATCCTCACAAATATATGAATAGCTATACATTAACATACTCGTCCTTATGATTCGTTTGTATGTATCATCCTGTATGTATTTGATTCGTCCTATAGATATGCCCGGCTATGTTTATCCTCCTAAACTTATGCCTAACTATACATTAACATACTCGTCCTTATGATTGGTTTGTATGTATCATTCTGTATGTATTCGTCCTATAGATATGCCCGGCTGTGTTTATCCTACTAAACTTATGCCTAACTATACATTAACATACTCGTCCTTATGATTGGTTTGTATGTATCATTCTGTATGTATTCGTCCTATAGATATGCCCGGCTATGTTTATCCTTCTAAA
Source organism: Prosapia bicincta (assembly GCA_036971475.1). Lineage (NCBI taxonomy): Eukaryota > Metazoa > Arthropoda > Insecta > Hemiptera > Cercopidae > Prosapia > Prosapia bicincta. The sequence continues at coordinate 24,903,660 of JBAIZL010000007.1, read as the reverse complement.
CTTATGCCTAACTATACATTAACATACTCGTCCTTATGATTGGTTTGTATGTATCATTCTGTATGTATTCGTCCTATAGATATGCCCGGCTGTGTTTATCATCCTAAATATATGCCTATCTGTACATTAACATACTCCTCCTTAGCATTGGTTTGTATGTATCATCCTGTATGTATGTGAAACGTCCTATAGATATGCCCGGCTATGTTTATCCTCATAAATATATGCCTAACTATGCATTAACATACTCGTCCTTATGATTGGTTTGTATGTATCATCCTGTATGTATTTGATTCGTCCTATAGATATGCCCGGCTATGTTTATCCTCCTAAATATATGCCTAACTATACATTAACATACTCGTCCTTATGATTGGTTTGTATGTATCATTCTGTATGTATTCGTCCTATAGATATGCCCGGCTATGTTTATCCTCCTAAACTTATGCCTAACTATACATTAACATACTCGTCCTTATGATTGGTTTGTATGTATTATTCTGTATGTATTCGTCCTATAGATATGCCCGGCTGTGTTTATCATCCTAAATATATGCCTAACTATACATTAACATACTCGTCCTTATCATAGGTTTGTATGTATCATCCTGTATGTATGTGATACGTCCTATAGATATGCCCGGCTATGTTTATCCTCCTAAATATATGCCTAACTATACATTAACATACTCGTCCTTATCATTGGTTTGTATATATCATCCTGTATGTATGTGATACGTCCTATAGATATGCCCGGCTATGTTTATCCTCCTAAATATATGCCTAACTATACATTAACATACTCGTCCTTATGATTGGTTTGTATGTATCATCCTGTATGTATGTGATACGTCCTATATATTTGACCGGCTATGTTTATCCTCCTAAATATAAGCCTAACTATACATTAACATACTCATCCTTATGATTGGTTTGCATGTATGATCCTGTATGTATGTGATACGTCCTATAGATATGCCCGGCTATGTTTATCCTCCTAAATATAAGCCTAACTATACATTAACATACTCGTCCTTATCATTGGTTTGTATGTATCATCCTGTATGTATGTGATACGTCCTATAGATATGCCCGGCTATGTTTATCCTCCTTAATATAAGCCTAACTGTACATTAACATACTCGTCCTTATGATTGGTTTGTATGTATCATCCTGTATGTATGTGGTACGTCCTATAGATATGCCCGGCTATGTTTATCCTCCTAAATATATGCCTAACTATACATTAACATACTCGTCCTTCATGTTTGGTTTGTATGTATCATCCTGTATGTATGTGATACGTCCTATAGATATGCCCAGCTATGTTTATCCTCCTAAATATAAGCCTAACTATACATTACCATACTCGTCCTTATGATTGGTTTGTATGTATCATCCTGTATGTATGTGGTACGTCCTATAGATATGCCCGGCTATGTTTATCCTCCTAAATATATGCCTAACTATACATTAACATACTCGTCCTTCATGTTTGGTTTGTATGTATCATCCTGTATGTATGTGATCCGTCCTATAGATATGCCCGGCTATGTTTTTCTACCTAAATATAGGCCTAACTATACATTAACATACTCGTACTTCATGGTTGGTTTGATGTATCATACTGTAAGAATGTGATACGTCCTAAGAATATGCCCGGTTATGTTTATCATCTTAAATATATGCCTAACTATACATTAACATACTCGTCCTTATGATTGGTTTGCATGTATCATCCTGTATGTATGTGATACGTCCTATAGATATGCCCGGCTATGTTTATCCTCATAAATATATGCCTAACTATACATTAACATACTCGTCCTTATGATTGGTTTGTATGTATCATCCTGTATGTATTTGATTCGTCCTATAGATATGCCCGGCTGTGTTTATCCTCCTAAACTTATGCCTAAATATACATTAACATACTCGTCCTTATGATTGGTTTGTATGTATCATTCTGTATGTATTCGTCCTATAGATATGCCCGGCTATGTTTATCCTCATAAATATATGCCTAACTATACATTAACATACTCGTATTTATGATTGGTTTGTATGTATCATCCTGTATCTATTTGATTCGTCCTATAGATATGCCCGGCTATGATGTTCCTCCTAAATATATGCCTAACTATACATTAACATACTCGTCCTTATGATTGGTTTGTATGTATCATCCTGTATGTATTTGATTCGTCCTATAGATATGCCCGGCTATGTTTATCCTCCTAAACCTATGCCTAAATATACAATTAACATACTCGTCCTTATGATTGGTTTGTATGTATCATCCTGTATGTATTCGTCCTATAGATATGCCTGGCTATGTTTATCCTCCTAAATATATGAGTAACTATACATTAACATACTCGTCCTTATGATTAGTTTGTATGTATCATCCTGTATGTATGTGATACGTCCTATAGATATGCCCGGCTGTGTTTATCCTCCTAAACATATGCCTAACTATACATTAACATACTCGTCCTTATGATTGGTTTGCATGTATTATCCTGTATGTATGTGATACGTCCTATAGATATGCCCGGCTATGTTTATCCTTCTAAACATATGCCTAACTATACATTAACATACTCGTCCTTATGATTAGTTTGCATGTATCATCCTGTATGTATGTGATACGTCCTATAGATATGCCCGGCTATGTTTATCCTCCTAAATACATGCTTAATTATACACTAACATACTCGTCCTTATGATTGGTTTGTATGTATCATCCTGTATCCATTTGATTCAACCTATAGATATGGCCGTCTATGTTTATCCTCCTAAATATATGGATAACTATACATTAACATACTCGTCCTTATGATTGGTTTGTATGTATCATCCTGTATGTATTTGATTCGTCCTATAGATATGCCCGGCTATATTTATCCTCCTAAATACATGCTTATTTATACATTAACATACTCGCCCTTATGATTGGTTTGTATGTATCATCCTGTATCCATTTGATTCGTCCTATAGATATGGCCGTCTATGTTTATCCTCCTAAATATATGCCTAACTATACATTAACATACTCGTTCTTATGATTGGTTTGTATGTATCATTCTGTATGTATTTGTCCTATAGATATTCTCGGCTATGTTTATCCTCATAAATATATGCCTAACTATACATTACCATACTCGTCCTTATGATTGTTTTGTATGTATCATCCTGTATGTATGTGATACGTCCTATAGATATGCCCGGCTATGTTTATAACCCAAAATATATGCCTAACTATACACAACATACTCGTCCTTCATGTTTGGTTTGTATGTATCATCTTGTATGTATGTGATACGTCCTATAGATATGCCCGGCTATGTTTATCCTCCTTAATATAGGCCTAACTATACATTAACATACTCGTCCTTATGATTGGTTTGCAAGTATCATCCTGTATGTATGTGATACGTCCTATAGATATGCCCGGCTATGTTTATCCTCATAAATATATGCCTAACTATACATTAACATACTCGTCCTTATGATTGGTTTGTATGTATCATCCTGTAAGTATTTGATTCGTCCTATAGATATGCCCGGCTATGTTTATCCTCCTAAACTTATGCCTAACTATACATTAACATACTCGTCCTTATGATTGGTTTGTATTATCATTCTGTATGTATTCGTCCTATAGATATGCCCGGCTGTGTTTATCCTCCTAAACTTATGCCTAACTATACATTACCATACTCGTCCTTATGATTGTTTTGTATGTATCATCCTGTATGTATGTGATACGTCCTATAGATATGCCCGGCTATGTTTATAACCCAAAATATATGCCTAACTATACACAACATACTCGTCCTTCATGTTTGGTTTGTATGTATCATCTTGTATGTATGTGATACGTCCTATAGATATGCCCGTCTATGTTTATCCTCCTAAATATATGCCTAACTATACATTAACATACTCGTCCTTATGATTGGTTTGTATGTATCATCCTGTATGTATTTGATTCGTCCTATAGATATGCCCGGCTATGTTTATCCTCCTAAATACATGCTTAATTATACATTAACATACTCGTCCTTATGATTGGTTTGTATGTATCATCCTGTATCCATTTGATTCGTCCTATAGATATGGCCGTCTATGTTTATCCTCCTAAATATATGCCTAACTATACATTAACATACTCGTTCTTATGATTGGTTTGTATGTATCATTCTGTATGTATTTGTCCTATAGATATTCCCGGCTATGTTTATCCTCATAAATATATGCCTAACTATACATTACCATACTCGTCCTTATGATTGTTTTGTATGTATCATCCTGTATGTATGTGATACGTCCTATAGATATGCCCGGCTATGTTTATAACCCAAAATATATGCCTAACTATACACAACATACTCGTCCTTCATGTTTGGTTTGTATGTATCATCTTGTATGTATGTGATACGTCCTATAGATATGCCCGGCTATGTTTATCCTCCTTAATATAAGCCTAACTATACATTAACATACTCGTCCTTATGATTGGTTTGCATGTATCATCCTGTATGTATGTGATACGTCCTATAGATATGCCCGGCTATGTTTATCCTCATAAATATATGCCTAACTATACATTAACATACTCGTCCTTATGATTGGTTTGTATGTATCATCCTGTATGTATTTGATTCGTCCTATAGATATGCCCGGCTATGTTTATCCTCCTAAACTTATGCCTAACTATACATTAACATACTCGTCCTTATGATTGGTTTGTATGTATCATTCTGTATGTATTCGTCCTATAGATATGCCCGGCTGTGTTTATCCTACTAAACTTATGCCTAAATATACATTAACATACTCGTCCTTATGATTGGTTTGTATGTATCAATCTGTATGTATTCGTCCTATAGATATGCCCGGCTATGTTTATCCTCCTAAACTTATGCCTAACTATACATTAACATACTCGTCCTTATGATTGGTTTGTATGTATCATTCTGTATGTATTCGTAATATAGATATGCCCGGCTGTGTTTATCATCCTAAATATATGCCTAACTGTACATTAACATACTCCTCCTTAGCATTGGTTTGTATGTATCATCCTGTATGTATGTGAAACGTCCTATAGATATGCCCGGCTATGTTTATCCTCATAAATATATGCCTAACTATACATTAACATACTCGTCATTATGATTGGTTTGTATGTATCATCCTGTATGTATTTGATTCGTCCTATAGATATGCCCGGCTATGTTTATCCTCCTAAATATATGCCTAACTATACATTAACATACTCGTCCTTATGATTGGTTTGTATGTATCATTCTGTATGTATTCGTCCTATAGATATGCCCGGCTATGTTTATCCTACTAAACTTATGCCTAACTATACATTAACATACTCGTCCTTATGATTGGTTTGTATGTATCATTCTGTATGTATTCGTCCTATAGATATGCCCGGCTGTGTTTATCATCCTAAATATATGCCTAACTGTACATTAACATACTCCTCCTTAGCATTGGTTTGTATGTATCATCCTGTATGTATGTGATACGTCCTATAGATATGCCCGGCTATGTTTATCCTCCTAAATATATGCCTAACTATACATTAACATACTCGTCCTTATCATAGGTTTGTATGTATCATCCTGTATGTATGTGATACGTCCTATAGATATGGCAGGCTATGTTTATCCTCCTAAATATATGAATAACTATACATTAACATACTCGTCCTTATCATTGGTTTGTATGTATCATCCTGTATGTATGTGATACCTCCTATAGATATGCCCGGCTATGTTTATCCTCCTAAATATATGCCTAACTATACATTAACATACTCGTCCTTATGATTGGTTTGTATGTATCATCCTGTATGTATGTGATACGTCCTATAGATATGACCGGCTATGTTTATCCTCCTAAATATAAGCCTAACTATACATTAACATACTCATCCTTATGATTGGTTTGCATGTATGATCCTGTATGTATGTGATACGTCCTATAGATATGCCCGGCTATGTTTATCCTCCTAAATATAAGCCTAACTATACATTAACATACTCGTCCTTATCATTGGTTTGTATGTATCATCCTGTATGTATGTGATACGTCCTATAGATATGCCCGGCTATGTTTATCCTCCTTAATATAAGCCTAACTGTACATTAACATACTCGTCCTTATGATTGGTTTGTATGTATCATCCTGTATGTATGTGATCCGTCATATAGATATGCCCGGCTATCTTTTTCTACCTAAATATAAGTCTAACTATACATTATCATACTCGTACTTCATGGTTGGTTTGTATGTATCATACTGTATGAATGTGATACGTCCTAAGAATATGCCCGGTTATGTTTATCTTCCTAAATATATGCCTAACTATACATTAACATACTCGTCCTTATGATTGGTTTGTATGTATCATCCTGTATGTATGTGGTACGTCCTATAGATATGCCCGGCTATGTTTATCCTCCTAAATATATGCCTAACTATACATTAACATACTCGTCCTTCATGTTTGGTTTGTATGTATCATCCTGTATGTATGTGATACGTCCTATAGATATGCCCAGCTATGTTTATCCTCCTAAATATAAGCCTAACTATACATTACCATACTCGTCCTTATGATTGGTTTGTATGTATCATCCTGTATGTATGTGGTACGTCCAATAGATATGCCCGGCTATGTTTATCCTCCTAAATATATGCCTAACTATACATTAACATACTCGTCCTTATCATTGGTTTGTATGTATCATCCTGTATGTATGTGGTACGTCCTATAGATATGCCCGGCTATGTTTATCCTCCTAAATATATGCCTAACTATACATTAACATACTCGTCCTTCATGTTTGGTTTGTATGTATCATCCTGTATGTATGTGATACGTCCTATAGATATGCCCGGCTATGTTTATCCTCCTTAATATAAGCCTAACTATACATTAACATACTCGTCCTTATGATTGGTTTGTATGTATCATCCTGAATGTATGTGATCCGTCCTATAGATATGCCCGGCTATGTTTATCTACCTAAATATAGGCCTAACTATACATTAACATACTCGTACTTCATGGTTGGTTTGTATGTATCATCCTGTATGTATGTGATCCGTCCTATAGATATGCCCGGCTATGTTTTTCTACCTAAATATAGGCCTAACTATACATTAACATACTCGTACTTCATGGTTGGTTTAATGTATCATACTGTATGAATGTGATACGTCCTAAGAATATGCCCGGTTATGTTTATCATCCTAAATATATGCCTAACTATACATTAACATACTCGTCCTTATGATTGGTTTGCATGTATCATCCTGTATGTATGTGATACGTCCTATAGATATGCCCGGCTATGTTTATCCTCATAAATATATGCCTAACTATACATTAACATACTCGTCCTTATGATTGGTTTGTATGTATCATCCTGTATCTATTTGATTCGTCCTATAGATATGCCCGGCTATGTTTATCCTCCTAAATATATGCCTAACTATACATTAACATACTCGTCCTTATGATTGGTTTGTATGTATCATCCTGTATGTATTTGATTCGTCCTATAGATATCCCCGGCTGTGTTTATCCTCCTAAACTTATGCCTAAATATACATTAACATACTCGTCCTTATGATTGGTTTGTATGTATCATTCTGTATGTATTCGTCCCATAGATATGCCCGGCTATGTTTATCCTCATAAATATATGCCTAACTATACATTAACATACTCGTCCTTATGATTGGTTTGTATGTATCATCCTGTATCTATTTGATTCGTCCTATAGATATGCCCGGCTATGTTTATCCTCCTAAATATATGCCTAACTATACATTAACATACTCGTCCTTATGATTGGTTTGTATGTATCATCCTGTATGTATTTGATTCGTCCTATAGATATGCCCGGCTATGTTTATCCTCCTAAACTTATGCCTAAATATACATTAACATACTCGTCCTTATGATTGGTTTGTATGTATCATTCTGTATGTATTCCTCCTATAGATATGCCCGGCTGTGTTTATCATCCTAAATATATGCCTAACTGTACATTAACATACTCCTCCTTATCATTGGTTTGTATGTATCGTTTTGTATCTATTTGATTCGTCCTATAGATATGCCCGGCTATGTTTATCCTCCTAAATATATGCCTAACTATACATTAACATACTCGTCCTTATCATTGGTTTGTATGTATCATCCTGTATGTATGTGATACGTCCTATAGATATGCCCGGCTATGTTTATCCTCCTAAATATATTCCTAACTATACATTAACATACTCCTCCTTATCATTGGTTTGTATGTATCATCCTGTATGTATGTGATACGTCCTATAGATATGCCCGGCTATGTTTATCCTCCTAAATATATGCCTAACTATACATTAACATACTCGTCCTTATCATTGGTTTGTATGTATCATCCTGTATGTATGTGATACGTTCTATAGATATGCCCGGCTATGTTTATCCTCCTCAATATATGCCTAACTATACATTAACATACTCGTCCTTATCATTGGTTTGTATGTATCATCCTGTATGTATGTGATACGTCCTATAGATATGCCCGGCTATGTTTATCCTCCTAAGTATATGCCTAACTATACATTAACATACTCGTCCTTATCATTAGTTTGTATGTATCATCCTGTATGTATGTGATACGTCCTATAGATATGCCCGGCTATGTTTATCCTCCTAAATATATGCCTAACTATACATTAACATACTCGTCCTTATCATTGGTTTGTATGTATCATCCTGTATGTATGTGATACGTCCTATAGATATGCCTGGCTATGTTTATCCTCCTAAATATATGCCTAACTATACATTAACATACTCGTCCTTCATGTTTGGTTTGTATGTATCATCCTGTATGTATGTGATACGTCCTATAGATATGCCCGGCTATGTTTATCCTCCTTAATATAAGCCTAACTATACATTAACATACTCGTCCTTATGATTGGTTTGTATGTATCATCCTGTATGTATGTGATCCGTCCTATAGATATGCCCGGCTATGTTGTTCTACCTAAATATAGGCCTAACTATACATTAACATACTCGTACTTCATGGTTGGTTTGTATGTATCATCCTGTATGTATGTGATCCGTCCTATAGATATGCCCGGCTATGTTTTTCTACCTAAATATAGGCCTAACTATGCATTAACATACTCGTACTTCATGGTTGGTTTGATGTATCATACTGTATGAATGTGATACGTCCTAAGAATATGCCCGGTTATGTTTATCATCCTAAATATATGCCTAACTATACATTAACATACTCGTCCTTATGATTGGTTTGCATGTATCATCCTGTATGTATGTGATACGTCCTAGAGATATGCCCGGCTATGTTTATCCTCCTAAATATATGCCTAACTATACATTAACATACTCGTCCTTATGATTGGTTTGTATGTATCATCCTGTATGTATTTGATTCGTCCTATAGATATGCCCAACTATGTTTATCCTCCTAAACTTATGCCTAAATATACATTAACATACTCGTCCTTATGATTGGTTTGTATGTATCATCCTGTATGTATTTGATTCGTCCTATAGATATGCCCGGCTATGTTTATCCTCCTAAACTTATGCCTAACTACACATTAACATACTCGTCCTTATGATTGGTTTGTATGTATCATTCTCTATGTATTCGTCCTATAGATATGCCCGGCTGTGTTTATCATCCTAAACATATGCCTAACTATACATTAACATACTCGTCCTTATGATTGGTTTGTATGTATCATCCTGTATGTATGTGATACGTCCTATAGATATGCCCGCCTATGTTTATCCTCCTAAATATATGCCTAACTATACATTAACATACTCGTCCTTATCATTGGTTTGTATGTATCATCCTGTATGTATGTGATACGTCCTATAGATATGCCCGGCTATGTTTATCCTCCTAAATATATGCCTAACTATACATTAACACACTCGTCCTTATCATTGGTTTGTATGTATCATCCTGTATGTATGTGATACGTCCTATAGATATGCCCGGCTATGTTTATCCTCCTAAATATATGCCTAACTATACATTAACATACTCGTCCTTATCATTGGTTTGTATGTATCATCCTGTATGTATGTGATACGTCCTATAGATATGCCCGGCTATGTTTATCCTCCTAAACATATGCCTAACTATACATTAACATACTCCTCCTTATCATTGGTTTGTATGTATCATCCTGTATGTATGTGATACGTCCTATAGATATGCCCGGCTATGTTTATCCTCCTAAATATACGCCTAAATATACATTAACATACTCGTCCTTATCATTGGTTTGTATGTATCATCCTGTATGTATGTGATACGTCCTATAGATATGCTCGGCTACGTTTATCCTCCTAAACATATGCCTAACTATACATTAACATACTCGTCCTTATGATTGGTTTGTATGTATCATCCTGTATGTATTTGATTCGTCCTATAGATATGCCCGGCTATGTTTATCCTCCTAAACTTATGCCTAAATATACATTAACATACTCGTCCTTATGATTGGTTTGTATGTATCATCCTGTATGTATGTGATACGTCCTATAGATATGTCCGGCTATGTTTATCCTCCTAAATATATGCCTAACTATACATTAACATACTCGTCCTTATCATTGGTTTGTATGTATCATCCTGTATGTATGTGATACATCCTATAGATATGCCCGGCTATGTTTATCCTCCTAAATATATGCCTAACTATACATTAACATACTCGTCCTTATCATTGGTTTGTATGTATCATCCTGTATGTATGTGATACGTCCTATAGATATGCCCGGCTATGTTTATCCTCCTAAATATATGCCTAACTATACATTAACATACTCGTCCGTATCATTGGTTTGTATGTATCATCCTGTATGTATGTGATACGTCCTATAGATATGCCCGGCTATGTTTATCCTCCTAAATATATGCCTAACTATACATTACATTCTCCTCCTTATCATTGGTTTGTATGTATCATCCTGTATGTATGTGATTCGTCCTATAGATATGCCCGGCTATGTTTATCCTCCTAAATATATGCCTAACTATACATTAACATACTCGTCCTTATCATTGGTTTGTATGTATCATCCTGTATGTATGTGATACGTCCTATAGATATGCCCGGCTATGTTTATCCTCCTAAATATATGCCTAACTATACATTAACATACTCGTCCTTATCATTGGTTTGTATGTATCATCCTGTATGTATGTGATACGTCCTATAGATATGCCCGGCTATGTTTATCCTCCTAAATATATGCCTAACTATACATTAACATACACGTCCTTATGATTGGTTTGTATGTATCATCCTGTATCTATTTGATTCGTCCTTTAGATATGCCCGGCTATGTTTATCCTCCTAAATATATGCCTAACTATACATTAACATACACGTCCTTATGATTGGTTTGTATGTATCATCCTGTATCTATTTGATTCGTCCTATAGATATGCCCGGCTATGTTTGTCCTCCTAAATATATGCCTAACTATACATTAACATACTCGTCCTTATCATTGGTTTGTATGTATCATCCTGTATGTATGTGATACGTCCTATAGATATGCCCGGCTATGTTTATCCTCCTAAATATATTCCTAACTATACATTAACATACTCCTCCTTATCATTGGTTTGTATGTATCATCCTGTATGTATGTGATACGTCCTATAGATATGCCCGGCTATGTTTATCCTCCTAAATATATGCCTAACCATACATTAACATACTCGTCCTTATCATTGGTTTGTATGTATCATCCTGTATGTATGTGATACGTTCTATAGATATGCCCGGCTAAGTTTATCCTCCTAAATATATGCCTAACTATACATTAACATACTCCTCCTAATGATTGGTTTGTATGTATCATCCTGTATGTATGTGATACGTCCTATAGATATGCCCGGCTATGTTTATCCTCCTAAATATATGCCTAACTATACATTAACCTACTCGTCCTTATCATTGGTTTGTATGTATCATCCTGTATGTATGTGATACGTTCTATAGATATGCCCGGCTATGTTTATCCTCCTAAATATATGCCTAACTATACATTAACATACTCGTCCTTATGATTGGTTTGTATGTATCATCCTGTATGTATTCGTCCTATAGATATGCCCGGCTATGTTTTTCCTCCTAAACATATGCCTAACTATACATTAACATACTCGTCCTTATCATTGGTTTGTATGTATCATCCTGTATGTATGTGATACGTCCTATAGATATGCCCGGCTGTGTTTATCATCCTAAATATAAGCCTAACTATACATTAACATACTCGTCCTTATGATTGGTTTGTATGTATCATCCTGTATGTATGTGATACGTCCTATAGATATGCCCGGCTGTGTTTATCCTCCTAAATATATGCCTAACTATACATTAACATACTCGTCCTTTTGATTGATTTGTATGTATCATCCTGTATGTATGTGATACGTTCTATAGATATGCCCGGCTATGTTTATCCTCCTAAATATATGCCTAACTATACATTAACATACTCGTCCTTTTGATTGATTTGTATGTATCATCCTGTATGTATGTGATACGTTCTATAGATATGCCCGGCTATGTTTATCCTCCTAAATATATGCCTAACTATACATTAACATACTCGTCCTTATGATTGGTTTGTATGTATCATCCTGTATGTATTCTTCCTATAGATATGCCCGGCTATGTTTTTCCTCCTAAACATATGCCTAACTATACATTAACATACTCGTCCTTATCATTGGTTTGTATGTATCATCCTGTATGTATGTGATACGTCCTATAGATATGCCCGGCTGTGTTTATCATCCTAAATATAAGCCTAACTATACATTAACATACTCATCCTTATGATTGGTTTGTATGTATCATCCTGTATGTATGTGATACGTCCTATAGATATGCCCGGCTGTGTTTATCCTCCTAAATATATGCCTAAATATACATTAACATACTCGTCCTTTTGATTGATTTGTATGTATCATCCTGTATGTATGTGATACGTCCTATAGATATGCCCGGGTATGTTTATCCTCCTAAATATAAGCCTAACTATACATTAACATACTCGTCCTTATGATTGGTTTGTATGTATCATCCTGTATGTATGTGATACGTCCTATAGATATGCCCGGCAGTGTTTATCATCCTAAATATATGCCTAACTATACAATAACATACTCCTCCTTATCATTGGTTTGTATGTATCATCATGTATGTATGTGATACTTCCTATAGATATGCCCGTCTATATTTATAACCCAAAATATATGCCTAACTATACACAACATACTCGTCCTTCATGTTTGGTTTGTATGTATCATCCTGTATGTATGTGATACGTCCTATAGATATGCCCGGCTATGTTTATCCTCCTTAATATAAGCCTAACTATACATTAACATACTCGTCCTAATGATTGGTTTGTATGTATCATCCTGTATGTATGTGATACGTCCTATAGATATGCCCGGCTATGTTTATCCTCCTAAATATAAGCCTAACTATACATTAACATACTCGTCCTTATGATTGGTTTGTATGTATCATCCTGTATGTATTCGTCCTATAGATATGCCCGGCTTTGTTTATCCTCCTAAACATATGCCTAACTATACATTAACATACTCGTCCTTATGATTGGTTTGTATGTATCATCCTGTATGTATGTGAATCGTCCTATACATATGACCGGCTATGTTTATAAACCTACATATATGCCTAACTATACATTAACATACTCGTCCTTATGATTGGTTTGTATGTATCATCCTGTATGTATGTGATACGTCCTATAGATACGCCCGGCTGTGATATTCTCCTAAACATATGCCTAACTATACATTAACATACTCGTCCTTATGATTGGTTTGTATGTATCATCCTATATGTATGTGATACGTCCTATAGATATGCCCGGCTATGTTTATCATCCTAAATATAAGCCTAACTATACATTAACATACTCGTCCTTATGATTGGTTTGTATGTGTCATCCTGTATGTATGTGATACGTCCTATAGATATGCCCGGCTATGTTTATCCTCCTAAATATATGCCTAACTATACATTAACATACTCGTCCGTATCATTGGTTTGTATGTATCATCCTGTATGTATGTGATACGTCCTATAGATATGCCCGGCTATGTTTATCCTCCTAAATATATGCCTAACTATACATTACATTCTCCTCCTTATCATTGGTTTGTATGTATCATCCTGTATGTATGTGATTCGTCCTATAGATATGCCCGGCTATGTTTATCCTCCTAAATATATGCCTAACTATACATTAACATACTCGTCCTTATCATTGGTTTGTATGTATCATCCTGTATGTATGTGATACGTCCTATAGATATGCCCGGCTATGTTTATCCTCCTAAATATATGCCTAACTATACATTAACATACTCGTCCTTATCATTGGTTTGTATGTATCATCCTGTATGTATGTGATACGTCCTATAGATATGCCCGGCTATGTTTATCCTCCTAAATATATGCCTAACTATACATTAACATACACGTCCTTATGATTGGTTTGTATGTATCATCCTGTATCTATTTGATTCGTCCTATAGATATGCCCGGCTGTGTTTATCCTCCTAAATATATGCCTAACTATACATTAACATACTCGTCCTTATCATTGGTTTGTATGTATCATCCTGTATGTATGTGATACGTCCTATAGATATGCCCGGCTATGTTTATCCTCCTAAATATATTCCTAACTATACATTAACATACTCCTCCTTATCATTGGTTTGTATGTATCATCCTGTATGTATGTGATACGTCCTATAGATATGCCCGGCTATGTTTATCCTCCTAAATATATGCCTAACCATACATTAACATACTCGTCCTTATCATTGGTTTGTATGTATCATCCTGTATTTATGTGATACGTTCTATAGATATGCCCGGCTATGTTTATCCTCCTAAATATATGCCTAACTATACATTAACATACTCCTCCTTATGATTGGTTTGTATGTATCATCCTGTATGTATGTGATACGTCCTATAGATATGCCCGGCTATGTTTATCCTCCTAAATATATGCCTAACTATACATTAACCTACTCGTCCTTATCATTGGTTTGTATGTATCATCCTGTATGTATGTGATACGTTCTATAGATATGCCCGGCTATGTTTATCCTCCTAAATATATGCCTAACTATACATTAACATACTCGTCCTTATGATTGGTTTGTATGTATCATCCTGTATGTATTCTTCCTATAGATATGCCCGGCTATGTTTTTCCTCCTAAACATATGCCTAACTATACATTAACATACTCGTCCTTATCATTGGTTTGAATGTATCATCCTGTATGTATGTGATACGTCCTATAGATATGCCCGGCTGTGTTTATCATCCTAAATATAAGCCTAACTATACATTAACATACTCATCCTTATGATTGGTTTGTATGTATCATCCTGTATGTATGTGATACGTCCTATAGATATGCCCGGCTGTGTTTATCCTCCTAAATATATGCCTAAATATACATTAACATACTCGTCCTTTTGATTGATTTGTATGTATCATCCTGTATGTATGTGATACGTCCTATAGATATGCCCGGGTATGTTTATCCTCCTAAATATAAGCCTAACTATACATTAACATACTCGTCCTTATGATTGGTTTGTATGTATCATCCTGTATGTATGTGATACGTCCTATAGATATGCCCGGCAGTGATTATCATCCTAAATATATGCCTAACTATACAATAACATACTCCTCCTTATCATTGGTTTGTATGTATCATCATGTATGTATGTGATACTTCCTATAGATATGCCCGGCTATATTTATAACCCAAAATATATGCCTAACTATACACAACATACTCGTCCTTCATGTTTGGTTTGTATGTATCATCCTGTATGTATGTGATACGTCCTATAGATATGCCCGGCTATGTTTATCCTCCTTAATATAAGCCTAACTATACATTAACATACTCGTCCTAATGATTGGTTTGTATGTATCATCCTGTATGTATGTGATACGTCCTATAGATATGCCCGGCTATGTTTATCCTGCTAAATATAAGCCTAACTATACATTAACATACTCGTCCTTATGATTGGTTTGTATGTATCATCCTGTATGTATTCGTCCTATAGATATGCCCGGCTTTGTTTATCCTCCTAAACATATGCCTAACTATACATTAACATACTCGTCCTTATGATTGGTTTGTATGTATCATCCTGTATGTATGTGATACGTCCTATACATATGACCGGCTATGTTTATAAACCTACATATATGCCTAACTATACATTAACATACTCGTCCTTATGATTGGTTTGTATGTATCATCCTGTATGTATGTGATACGTCCTATAGATACGCCCGGCTGTGATATTCTCCTAAACATATGCCTAACTATACATTAACATACTCGTCCTTATGATTGGTTTGTATGTATCATCCTATATGTATGTGATACGTCCTATAGATATGCCCGGCTATGTTTATCATCCTAAATATAAGCCTAACTATACATTAACATACTCGTCCTTATGATTGGTTTGTATGTGTCATCCTGTATGTATGTGATACGTCCTATAGATATGCCCGGCTGTGTTTATCCTCCTAAACATATGCCTAACTATATATTAACATACTCGTCCTTGTGATTGGTTTGTATGTATCACCCTGTATGTATGTGATACGTCCTATAGATATACTCGGCTATGTTTATCCTCCTAAATAAAAGCCTAACTATACATTAACATACTCGTCCTTATGATTGGTTTGTATGTATCACCCTGTATGTATGTGATACGTCCTATAGATATGCTCGGCTATGTTTATCCTCCTAAATATAAGCCTAACTATACATTAACATACTCGTCCTTATAATTGGTTTGTATGTATCATCCTGTATGTATGTGATACGTCCTATAGATATAGATATGCTTATTTCGTCCTGTATGTATGGTTGGTTATATGTTTCGACCTATATTTATGCCTTACTATAGTTATTCTATATGATGGCTACCAAACTATACATATAATAATCTACATGCTTTGCTTGCTTATTTCGTCCTGTATGTATGGTTGGTTATATGTTTCGTCCTATATTAATGCCTTACTATGGTTATTCTACATGATGGCTACCTAACTATACATATAATAATCTACATGCTTTGCTTGCTTATTTCGTCCTGTATGTATGGTTGTTTATATGTTTCGCCCTATATTTATGCCTTACTATGGTTATTCTACATGATGGCTACCTAACTATACATATAATAATCTACATGCTTTGCTTGCTTATTTCGTCCTGTATGTATGTTTGGTTATATGTTTCGTCCTATATTTATGCCTTACTATGGTTATTCTACATGATGGCTACCTCACTATACATATAATAATCTACATGCTTTGCTTGCTTATTTCGTCCTGTATGTATGTTTGGTTATATGTTTCGTCCTATATTTATGCCTTACTATGGTTATTCTACATGATGGCTACCTAACTATACATATAATAATCTACATGCTTTGCTTGCTTATTTCGTCCTGTATGTATGTTTGGTTATATGTTTCGTCCTATATTTATGCCTTACTATGGTTATTCTACATGATGGCTACCTAACTATACATATAATAATCTACATGCTTTGCTTGCTTATTTCGTCCTGTATGTATGTTTGGTTATATGTTTCGTCCTATATTTATGCCTTACTATGGTTATTCTACATGATGGCTACCTAACTATACATATAATAATCTACATGCTTTGCTTGCTTATTTCGTCCTGTATGTATGTTTGGTTATATGTTTCGTCCTATATTTATGCCTTACTATGGTTATTCTACATGATGGCTACCTAACTATA
Source organism: Prosapia bicincta (assembly GCA_036971475.1). Taxonomy (NCBI): domain Eukaryota; kingdom Metazoa; phylum Arthropoda; class Insecta; order Hemiptera; family Cercopidae; genus Prosapia; species Prosapia bicincta. The sequence continues at coordinate 24,885,678 of JBAIZL010000007.1, read as the reverse complement.
CATATAATAATCTACATGCTTTGCTTGCTTATTTCGTCCTGTATGTATGTTTGGTTATATGTTTCGTCCTATATTTATGCCTTACTATGGTTATTCTACATGATGGCTACCTAACTATACATATAATAATCTACATGCTTTTCTTGCTTATTTCGTCCTGTATGTATGTTTGGTTATATGTTTCGTCCTATATTTATGCCTTACTAAGGTTATTCTACATGATGGCCACCTAACTATACATATAATAATCTACATGCTTTGCTTGCTTATTTCGTCCTGTATGTATGCTTGGTTATATGTTTCGTCCTATATTTATGCCTTACTATGGTTATTCTACATGATGGCTACCTAACCATACATTTAATAATCTACATGCTTTGCTTGCCTATTTTGTCCTGTATGTATGGTTGGTTATATGTTTCGTCCTATATTTATGCCTTACTATGGTTATTCTGCATGATGGCCACCTAACTATACATATAATAATCTACATGCTTTGCTTGCTTATTTCGTCCTGTATGTATGCTTGGTTATATGTTTCGTCCTATATTTATGCCTTACTATGGTTATTCTACATGATGGCTACCTAACCATACATTTAATAATCTACATGCTTTGCTTGCCTATTTCGTCCTGTATGTATGGTTGGTTATATGTTTCGTCCTATATTTATGCCTTACTATGGTTATTCTACATGATGGCTACCTAACTATACATATAATAATCTACATGCTTTGCTTGCCTATTTCGTCCTGTATGTATGGTTGGTTATATGTTTCGTCCTATATTTATGCCTTACTAAGGTTATTCTACATGATGGCCACCTAACTATACATATAATAATCTACATGCTTTGCTTGCTTATTTCGTCCTGTATGTATGGTTGGTTATATGTTTCGTCCTATATTTATGCCTTACTAAGGTTATTCTACATGATGGCTACCTAACTATACATATAATAATCTACATGCTTTGCTTGGTTATTTCGTCCGTATGTATGTTTGGTTATATGTTTCGTCCTATATTTATGCCTTACTAAGGTTATTCTACATGATGGCCACCTAACTATACATATAATAATCTACATGCTTTGCTTGCTTATTTCGTCCTGTATGTATGGTTGGTTATATGTTTCGTCCTATATTTATGCCTTACTATGGTTATTCTACATGATGGCTACCTAACTATACATATAATAATCTACATGCTTTGCTTGGTTATTTCGTCCGTATGTATGTTTGGTTATATGTTTCGTCCTATATTTATGCCTTACTAAGGTTATTCTACATGATGGCCACCTAACTATACATATAATAATCTACATGCTTTGCTTGGTTATTTCGTCCGTATGTATGTTTGGTTATATGTTTCGTCCTATATTTATGCCTTACTAAGGTTATTCTACATGATGGCCACCTAACTATACATATAATAATCTACATGCTTTGCTTGCTTATTTCGTCCTGTATGTATGGTTGGTTATATGTTTCGTCCTATATTTATGCCTTACTATGGTTATTCTACATGATGGCCACCTAACCATACATATAATAATCTACATGCTTTGCTTGCTTATTTCGTCCGTATGTATGTTTGGTTATATGTTTCGTCCTATATTTATGCCTTACTAAGGTTATTCTACATGATGGCCACCTAACTATACATATAATAATCTACATGCTTTACTAGCTTATTTCGTCCTGTATGTATGGTTGGTTATATGTTTCGTCCTATATTTATGCCTTACTAAGGTTATTCTACATGATGGCTACCTAACTATACATATAATAATCTACATGCTTTGCTTGGTTATTTCGTCGGTATGTATGGTTGGTTATATGTTTCGTCCTTATTTATACCTTACTATGGTTATTCTACATGATGGCTACCTAACTATACATATAAGAATCTACATGCTTTGCTTGCTTATTTCGTCCTGTATGTATGGTTGGTTATATGTTTCGTCCTATATTTATGCCATACTATGGTTATTCTACATGATGGCTACCTAACTATACATATAATAATCTACATGCTTTGCTTGCCTATTTCGTCCTGTATGTATGGTTGGTTATAAGTTTCGTCCTATATTTATGCCTTACTATGGTTATTCTACATGATGGCTACCTAACTATACATATAATAATCTACATGCTTTACTTGCTTATTTCGTCCTGTATGTATGGTTGGTTATATGTTTCGCCCTATATTTATACCTTACTATGGTTATTCTACATGATGGCTACCTAACTATACATATAATAATCTACATGCTTTGCATGCTTATTTCGTCCTGTATGTATGGTTGGTAATATGTTTCGTCCTATATTTATGCCTTACTATGGTTATTCTACATAATGGCTACCTAACTATACATATAATAATCTACATGCTTTGCTTGCTTATTTCGTCCTGTATGTATGGTTGGTTATATGTTTCGTCCTGTATTTATGCCTTACTATGGTTATTCTACGTGATGGCTACCAAACTATACATATAATAATCTACATGCTTTGCTAGCTTATTTCGTCCTGTATGTATGGTTGATTATATGTTTCGCCCTATATTCATGCCTTACTATGGTTATTCTACATGATGGCTACCTAACTATACATATAATTATCTACATGCTTTGCTTGGTTATTTCGTCCGTATGTATAGTTGGTTATATGTTTCGCCCTATATTTACGCCTTACTATGGTTATTCTACATGATGGCTACCTAACTATACATATAATAATCTACATGCTTTGCTTGCTTATTTCGTCCTGTATGTATGGTTGGTTATATGTTTCGCCCTATATTTATGCCTTATTATGGTTATTCTACATGATGGCTACCTAACTATACATATAATAATCTACATGCTTTGCTTGGTTATTTCGTCCGTATGTATGGTTGGTTATATGTTTCGCCCTATATTTACGCCTTACTATGGTTATTCTACATGATGGCTACCTAACTATACATATAATAATCTACATGCTTTGCTTGCTTATTTCGTCCTGTATGTATGGTTGGTTATATGTTTCACTCTATATTTATGCCATATTATGGTTATTCTACATGATGGCTACCTAACTATACATATAAGAATCTACATGCTTTGCTTGCTTATTTCGTCCTGTATGTATGGTTAGTTATATGTTTCGCCCTATATTTATACCTTACTATGGTTATTCTACATGATGGCTACCTAACTATACATATAATAATCTACATGCTTTGCTTGCTTATTTCGTCCTGTATGTATGGTTGGTTATATGTTTCGTCCTATATTTATGCCTTACTATGGTTATTCTACATAATGGCTACCTAACTATACATATAATAATCTACATGCTTTGCTTGCTTATTTCGTCCTGTATGTATGGTTGGTTATATGTTTCGTCCTGTATTTATGCCTTACTATGGTTATTCTATGTGATGGCTACCAAACTATACATATAATAATCTACATGCTTTGCTAGCTTATTTCGTCCTGTATGTATGGTTGGTTATATGTTTCGCCCTATATTCATGCCTTACTATGGTTATTCTACATGATGGCTACCTAACTATACATATAATAATCTACATGCTTTGCTTGGTTATTTCGTCCGTATGTATAGTTGGTTATATGTTTCGCCCTATATTTACGCCTTACTATGGTTATTCTACATGATGTGTACCTAACTCTACATATAATAATCTACATGCTTTGCTTGCTTATTTCGTCCTGTATGTATGGTTGGTTATTTGTTTCGCCCTATATTTATGCCTTATTATGGTTATTCTACATGATGGCTACCTAACTATACATATAATAATCTACATGCTTTGCTTGGTTATTTCGTCCTGTATGTATGGTTGGTTATATGTTTCGCCCTATATTTACGCCTTACTATGGTTATTCTACATGATGGCTACCTAACTATACATATAATAATCTACATGCTTTGCTTGCTTATTTCGTCCTGTATGTATGGTTGGTTATATGTTTCGCCCTATATTTATGCCTTATTATGGTTTTTCTACATGATGGCTACCTAACTATACATATAATAATCTACATGCTTTGCTTGCTTATTTCGTCCTGTATGTATGGTTGGTTATATGTTTCGTCCTTATTTATACCTTACTATGGTTATTCTACATGATGGCTACCTAACTATACATATAATAATCTACATGCTTTGCTTGCTTATTTCGTCCTTTATGTATGGTTGGTTATATGTTTCGTCCTATATTTATGCCTTACTAAGGTTATTCTACATGATGGCTACCTAACTATACATATAATAATCTACATGCTTTGCTTGCTTATTTCGTCCTTTATGTATGGTTGGTTATATGTTTCGTCCTATATTTATGCCATACTATGGTTATTCTACATGATGGCTACCTAACTATACATATAATAATCTACATGCTTTGCTTGCTTATTTCGTCCTGTATGTATGGTTGGTTATATGTTTCGCCCTATATTTATACCTTACTATGGTTATTCTACATGATGGCTACCTAACTATACATATAATAATCTACATGCTTTGCTTGCCTATTTCGTCCTGTATGTATGGTTGGTTATATGTTTCGTCCTATATTTATACCTTACTATGGTTATTCTACATGATGGCTACCTAACTATACATATAATAATCTACATGCTTTGCTTGCTTATTTCGTCCTGTATGTATGGTTGGTTATATGTTTCGACCTATATTTATGCCAAACTATAGTTATTCTATATGATGGCTACCAAACTATACATATAATAATCTACATGCTTTGCTTGCTTATTTCGTCCGTATGTATGTTTGGTTATATGTTTCGTCCTATATTTATGCCTTACTAAGGTTATTCTACATGATGGCCACCTAACTATACATATAATAATCTACATGCTTTGCTTGCTTATTTCGTCCTGTATGTATGGTTGGTTATATGTTTCGTCCTATATTTATGCCTTACTAAGGTTATTCTACATGATGGCTACCTAACTATACATATAATAATCTACATGCTTTGCTTGCTTATTTCGTCCTGTATGTATGGTTGGTTATATGTTTCGTCCTATATTTATGCCTTACTATGGTTATTCTACATGATGGCTACCTAACTATACATATAATAATCTACATGCTTTGCTTGCTTATTTCGTCCTGTATGTATGGTTGGTTATATGTTTCGTCCTATATTTATGCCTTACTAAGGTTATTCTACATGATGGCTACCTAACTATACATATAATAATCTACATGCTTTGCTTGCTTATTTCGTCCTGTATGTATGGTTGGTTATATGTTTCGTCCTATATTTATGCCTTACTAAGGTTATTCTACATGATGGCTACCTAACTATACATATAATAATCTACATGCTTTGCTTGCTTATTTCGTCCTGTATGTATGGTTGGTTATATGTTTCGTCCTATATTTATGCCTTACTATGGTTATTCTACATGATGGCTACCTAACTATACATATAATAATCTACATGCTTTGCTTGCTTATTTCGTCCTGTATGTATAGTTGGTTATATGTTTCGACCTATATTTATGCCAAACTATAGTTATTCTATATGATGGCTACCAAACTATACATATAATAATCTACATGCTTTGCTTGCTTATTTCGTCCGTATGTATGTTTGGTTATATGTTTCGTCCTATATTTATGCCTTACTAAGGTTATTCTACATGATGGCTACCTAACTATACATATAATAATCTACATGCTTTGCTTGCTTATTTCGTCCTGTATGTATGGTTGGTTATATGTTTCGTCCTATATTTATGCCTTACTAAGGTTATTCTACATGATGGCTACCTAACTATACATATAATAATCTACATGCTTTGCTTGCTTATTTCGTCCTGTATGTATGGTTGGTTATATGTTTCGTCCTATATTTATGCCTTACTATGGTTATTCTACATGATGGCTACCTAACTATACATATAATAATCTACATGCTTTGCTTGCTTATTTCGTCCTGTATGTATAGTTGGTTATATGTTTCGTCCTATATTTATGCCTAACTAAGGTTATTCTACATGATGGCCACCTAACTATACATATAATAATCTACATGCTTTGCTTGCTTATTTCGTCCTGTATGTATGGTTGGTTATATGTTTCGCCCTATATTTATGCCTGACTATGGTTATTCTACATGATGGCTACCTAACTATACATATAATAATCTACATGCTTTGCTTGCTTATTTCGTCCTGTATGTATGGTTGGTTATATGTTTCGCCCTATATTTATGCCTGACTATGGTTATTCTACATGATGGCTACCTAACTATACATATAATAATCTACATGCTTTGCTTGCCTATTTCGTCCTGTATGTATGGTTGGTTATATGTTTCGTCCTATATTTATACCTTACTATGGTTATTCTACATGATGGCTACCTAACTATACATATAATAATCTACATGCTTTGCTTGCTTATTTCGTCCTGTATGTATGGTTGGTTATATGTTTCGACCTATATTTATGCCAAACTATAGTTATTCTATATGATGGCTACCAAACTATACATATAATAATCTACATGCTTTGCTTGCTTATTTCGTCCGTATGTATGTTTGGTTATATGTTTCGTCCTATATTTATGCCTTACTAAGGTTATTCTACATGATGGCCACCTAACTATACATATAATAATCTACATGCTTTGCTTGCTTATTTCGTCCTGTATGTATGGTTGGTTATATGTTTCGTCCTATATTTATGCCTTACTAAGGTTATTCTACATGATGGCTACCTAACTATACATATAATAATCTACATGCTTTGCTTGCTTATTTCGTCCTGTATGTATGGTTGGTTATATGTTTCGTCCTATATTTATGCCTTACTATGGTTATTCTACATGATGGCTACCTAACTATACATATAATAATCTACATGCTTTGCTTGCTTATTTCGTCCTGTATGTATGGTTGGTTATATGTTTCGTCCTATATTTATGCCTTACTAAGTTTATTCTACATGATGGCTACCTAACTATACATATAATAATCTACATGCTTTGCTTGCTTATTTCGTCCTGTATGTATGGTTGGTTATATGTTTCGTCCTATATTTATGCCTTACTATGGTTATTCTACATGATGGCTACCTAACTATACATATAATAATCTACATGCTTTGCTTGGTTATTTCGTCCGTATGTATGTTTGGTTATATGTTTCGTCCTATATTTATGCCTTACTAAGGTTATTCTACATGATGGCCACCTAACTATACATATAATAATCTACATGCTTTGCTTGCTTATTTCGTCCTGTATGTATGGTTGGTTATATGTTTCGCCCTATATTTATGCCTGACTATGGTTATTCTACCTGATGGCTACCTAACTATACATATAATAATCTACATGCTTTGCTTGCTTATTTCGTCCTGTATGTATGTTTGGTTATATGTTTCGTCCTATATTTATGCCTTACTATGGTTATTCTACATGATGGCTACCTAACTATACATATAATAATCTACATGCTTTGCTTGCTTATTTCGTCCTGTATGTATGGTTGGTTATATGTTTCGCCCTATATTTATGCCTGACTATGGTTATTCTACATGATGGCTACCTAACTATACATATAATAATCTACATGCTTTGCTTGCTTATTTCGTCCTGTATGTATGGTTGGTTATATGTTTCGTCCTATATTTATGCCTTACTCTGGTTATTCTACATGATGGCTACCTAACTATACATATAATAATCTACATGCTTTGCTTGCTTATTTCGTCCTGTATGTATGGTTGGTTATATGTTTCGTCCTATATTTATGCCTTACTATGGTTATTCTACATGATGGCTACCTAATTATACATATAATAATCTACATGCTTTGCTTGGTTATTTCGTCCGTATGTATGTTTGGTTATATGTTTCGTCCTATATTTATGCCTTACTAAGGTTATTCTACATGATGGCCACCTAACTATACATATAATAATCTACATGCTTTGCTTGCTTATTTCGTCCTGTATGTATGGTTGGTTATATGTTTCGCCCTATATTTATGCCTGACTATGGTTATTCTACATGATGGCTACCTAACTATACATATAATAATCTACATGCTTTGCTTGCTTATTTCGTCCTGTATGTATGGTTGGTTATATGTTTCGTCCTATATTTATGCCTTACTATGGTTATTCTACATGATGGCTACCTAACTATACATATAATAATCTACATGCTTTGCTTGCTTATTTCGTCCTGTATGTATGGTTGGTTATATGTTTCGTCCTATATTTATGCCTTACTAAGGTTATTCTACATGATGGCCACCTAACTATACATATAATGATCTACATGCTTTGCTTGCTTATTTCGTCCGTATGTGTGTTTGGTTATATGTTTCGTCCTATATTTATGCCTTACTAAGGTTATTCTACATGATGGCCACCTAACTATACATATAATAATCTACATGCTTTGCGTGCTTATTTCGTCCGTATGTGTGTTTGGTTATATGTTTCGTCCTATATTTAAGCCTTACTAAGGTTATTCTACATGATGGCCACCTAACTATACATATAATAATCTACATGCTTTACTAGCTTATTTCGTCCTGTATGTATGGTTGGTTATATGTTTCGTCCTATATTTATACCTGACTATGGTTATTCTACATGATGGCTACCTAACTATATATATAATACTCTACATGCTTTGCTTGCTTATTTCGTCCTGTATGTGTGGTTGGTTATATGTTTCGTCCTATATTTATGCCTTACTAAGGTTATTCTACATGATGGCCACCTAACTATACATATAATAATCTACATGCTTTGCGTGCTTATTTCGTCCGTATGTGTGTTTGGTTATATGTTTCGTCCTATATTTATGCCTTACTAAGGTTATTCTACATGATGGCCACCTAACTATACATATAATAATCTACATGCTTTGCTTGCTTATTTCGTCCGTATGTGTGTTTGGTTATATGTTTCGTCCTATATTTATACCTTACTATGGTTATTCTACATGATGGCCACCTAACTATACATATAATAATCTACATGCTTTGCGTGCTTATTTCGTCCGTATGTGTGTTTGGTTATATGTTTCGTCCTATATTTATGCCTTACTAAGGTTATTCTACATGATGGCCACCTAACTATACATATAATAATCTACATGCTTTGCTTGCTTATTTCGTCCGTATGTGTGTTTGGTTATATGTTTCGTCCTATATTTATACCTTACTATGGTTATTCTACATGATGGCTACCTAACTATACATATAATAATCTACATGCTTTGCTTGGTTATTTCGTCCGTATGTATGGTTGGTTATATGTTTCGTCCTATATTTATGCCTTACTATGGTTATTCTACATGATGGCCACCTAACTATACATATAATAATCTACATGCTTTGCTTTGTTATTTCGTCCGTATGTGCGTTTGGTTATATGTTTCGTCCTATATTTATGCCTTACTAAGGTTATTCTACATGATGGCCACCTAACTATACATATAATAATCTACATGCTTTGCTTGCTTATTTCGTCCTGTATGTATGGTTGGTTATATGTTTCGTCCTATATTTATGACTTACTAAGGTTATTCTACATGATGGCTACCTAACTATACATATAATAATCTACATGCTTTGCTTGCTTATTTCGTCCTGTATGTATGGTTGGTTATATGTTTCGTCCTATATTTATGCCATACTGTGGTTATTCTACATAATGGCTACCTAACTATACATATAATAATCTACATGCTTTGCTTGCTTATTTCGTCCTGTATGTATGGTTGGTTATATGTTTCGTCTTGTATTTATGCCTTACTATGGTTATTCTACATGATGGCTACCTAACTATACATATAATAATCTACATGCTTTGCTTGCTTATTTCGTCCTGTATGTATGGTTGGTTATATGTTTCGTCCTGTATTTATGCTTTACTATGGTTATTCTACATGATGGCTACCTAACTATACATATAATAATCTACATGCTTTGCTTGCTTATTTCGTCCTGTATGTATGGTTGGTTATATGTTTCGTCCTGTATTTATGCCTTACTATGGTTATTCTACATGATGGCTACCTAACTATACATATAATAATCTACATGCTTTGCTTGCTTATTTCGTCCTGTATGTATGGTTGGTTATATGTTTCGTCCTGTATTTATGCCTTACTATGGTTATTTTACATGATGGCTACCTAACTATACATATAATAATCTACATGCTTTGCTTGCTTATTTCGTCCTGTATGTATGGTTGGTTATATGTTTCGTCCTGTATTTATGCCTTACTATGGTTATTCTACATGATGGCTACCTAACTATACATATAATAATCTACATGCTTTGCTTGCTTATTTCGTCCTGTATGTATGGTTGGTTATATGTTTCGTCCTGTATTTATGCCTTACTATGGTTATTCTACATGATGGCTACCTAACTATACATATAATAATCTACATGCTTTGCTTGCTTATTTCGTCCTGTATGTATGGTTGGTTATATGTTTCGTCCTGTATTTATGCCTTACTATGGTTATTCTACATAATGGCTACCTAACTATACATATAATAATCTACATGCTTTGCTTGCTTAATTCGTCCTGTATGTATGGTTGGTTATATGTTTCGTCCTGTATTTATGCCTTACTATGGTTATTCTACATGATGGCTACCTAACTATACATATAATAATCTACATGCTTTGCTTGCTTATTTCGTCCTGTATGTATGGTTGGTTATATGTTTCGTCCTATATTTATGCCTTACAATGGTTATTCTACATAATGGCTACCTAACTATACATATAATAATCTACATGCTTTGCTTGCTTAATTCGTCCTGTATGTATGGTTGGTTATATGTTTCGTCCTGTATTTATGCTTTACTATGGTTATTCTACATGATGGCTACCTAACTATACATATAATAATCTACATGCTTTGCTTGCTTATTTCGTCCTGTATGTATGGTTGGTTATATGTTTCGTCCTGTATTTATGTCTTACTATGGTTATTCTACATGATGGCTACCTAACTATACATATAATAATCTACATGCTTTGCTTGCTTATTTCGTCCTGTATGTATGGTTGGTTATATGTTTCGTCCTGTATTTATGCCTTACTATGGTTATTCTACATGATGGCTACCTAACTATACATATAATAATCTACATGCTTTGCTTGCCTATTTCGTCCTGTATGTATGGTTGGTTATATGTTTCGTCCTGTATTTATGCCTTACTATGGTTATTCTACATGATGGCTACCTAACTATACATATAATAATCTACATGCTTTGCTTGCTTATTTCGTCCTGTATGTATGGTTGGTTATATGTTTCGTCCTATATTTATGCCATACTGTGGTTATTCTACATAATGGCTACCTAACTATACATATAATAATCTACATGCTTTGCTTACTTATTTCGTCCTGTATGTATGGTTGGTTATATGTTTCGTCCTGTATTTATGCCTTACTATGGTTATTCTACATGATGGCTACCAAACTATACATATAATAATCTACATGCTTTGCTTGCTTATTTCGTCCTGTATGTATGGTTGGTTATATGTTTCGTCCTATATTTATGCCTTACTATGGTTATTCTACATGATGGCTACCTAACTATACATATAATAATCTACATGCTTTCCTTGCTTATTTCGTCCTGTATGTATGGTTGGTTATATTTTTCGCCCTATATTTATACCTTACTATGGTTATTCTACATGATGGCTACCTAACTATACATATAATAATCTACATGCTTTGCTTGCCTATTTCGTCCTGTATGTATGGTTGGTTATATGTTTCGTCCTATTTTTATGCCTTACTATGGTTATTCTACATGATGGCTACCTAACTATACATATAATAATATACATGCTTTGCTTGCTTATTTCGTTCTGTATGTATAGTTGGTTATATGTTTCGTCCTATTTTTATGCCTTACTATGGTTATTCTACATGATGGCTACCTAACTATACATATAATAATCTACATGCTTTGCTTGCCTATTTCGTCCTGTATGTATGGTTGGTTATATGTTTCGACCTATATTTATGCCTTACTATGGTTATTCTACATGATGGCTACCTAACTATACATATAATAATCTACATGCTTTGCTTGCTTATTTCGTCCTGTATGTATGGTTGGTTATATGTTACGTCCTTATTTATACCTTACTATGGTTATTCTACATGATGGCTACCTAACTATACATATAATAATCTACATGCTTTGCTTGCTTATTACGTCCTGTATGTATGGTTGGTTATATGTTTCGTCCTATATTTATGCCATACTATGGTTATTCTACATGATGGCTACCTAACTATACGTATAATAATCTACATGCTTTGCTTGCCTATTTCGTCCTGTATGTATGGTTGGTTATATGTTTCGTCCTATATTTATGCCTTACTATGGTTATTCTACATGATGGCTACCTAACTATACATATAATAATCTACATGCTTTGCTTGCCTATTTCGTCCTGTATGTATGGTTGGTTATATGTTTCGTCCTATATTTATGCCTTACTATGGTTATTCTACATGATGGCTACCTAACCATACATATAATAATATACATGCTTTGCTTGCTTATTTCGTCCTGTATGTATGGTTGGTTATATGTTTCGTCCTATATTTATACCTTACTATAGTTATTCTACATGATGGCTACCTAACCATACATATAATAATATACATGCTTTGCTTGCCTATTTCGTCCTGTATGTATGGTTGGTTATATGTTTCGTCCTATATTTATGCCTTACTATGGTTATTCTACATGATGGCTACCTAACTATACATATAATAATATACATGCTTTGCTTGCTTATTTCGTCCTGTATGTATGGTTGGTTATATGTTTCGCCCTATATTTATACCTTACTATGTTTATTCTACATGATGGCTACCTAACTCTACATATAATAATCTACATGCTTTGCTTGCTTATTTCGTCCTGTATGTATGGTTGGTTATATGTTTCGTCCTATATTTATGCCTTACTATGGTTATTCTACATGATGGCTACCTAACTATACATATAATAATCTACATGCTTTGCTTGCTTATTTCGTCCTGTATGTATGGTTGGTTATATGTTTCGTCCTATATTTATGCCTTACTATGGTTATTCTACATGATGGCTACCTAACTATACATATAATAATCTACATGCTTTGCTTGCTTATTTCGTCCTGTATGTATGGTTGGTTATATGTTTCGTCCTATATTTATGCCTTACTATGGTTATTCTACATGATGGCTACCTAACTATACATATAATAATCTACATGCTTTGCTTGCTTATTTCGTCCTGTATGTATGGTTGGTTATACGTTTCGTCCTATATTTCTGCCTTACTATGGTTATTCTACATGATGGCTACCTAACTATACATATAATAATATACATGCTTTGCTTGCTTATTTCGTCCTGTATGTATGGTTGGTTATATGTTTCGCCCTATATTTATACCTTACTATGTTTATTCTACATGATGGCTACCTAACTCTACATATAATAATCTACATGCTTTGCTTGCTTATTTCGTCCTGTATGTATGGTTGGTTATATGTTTCGTCCTATATTTATGCCTTACTATGGTTATTCTACATGATGGCTACCTAACTATACATATAATAATCTACATGCTTTGCTTGCCTATTTCGTCCTGTATGTATGGTTGGTTATATGTTTCGTCCTATATTTATGCCATACTATGGTTATTCTACATGATGGCTACCTAACTATACACATAATAATCTACATGCTTTGCTTGCTTATTTCGTCCTGTATGTATGGTTGGTTATATGTTTCGTCCTATATTTATGCTTTACTATGGTTATTCTACATGATGGCTACCTAACTATACATATAATAATCTACATGCTTTGCTTGCTTATTTCGTCCTGTATATATGGTTGGTTATATGTTTCGTCCTATATTTATGCCTTACTATGGTTATTCTACATGATGGCTACCTAACTATACATATAATAATCTACATGCTTTGCTTGCCTATTTCGTCCTGTATGTATGGTTGGTTATATGTTTCGTCCTATATTTATCCCTTACTATGGTTATTCTACATGATGGCTACCTAACTATACATATAATAATCTACATGCTTTGCTTGCCTATTTCGTCCTGTATGTATGGTTGGTTATATGTTTCGTCCTATATTGATGCCATACTATGGTTATTCTACATGATGGCTACCTAACTATACATATAATAATCTACATGCTTTTCTTGCTTACTTCGTCCTGTATGTATGATTGGTTATATGTTTCGCCCTATATTTATACCTTACTATGGTTATTCTACATGATTGCTACCTAACTATACATATAATAATCTACATGCTTTGCTTGCTTATTTCGTCCTGTATGTATGGTTGGTTATATGTTTCGCCCTATATTTTTACCTTACTATGGTTATTCTACATGATGGCTACCTAACTATACATATAATAATCTACATTCTTTGCGTGCTTATTTCGTCCTGTATGTATGGTTGGTTATATGTTTCGACCTATATTTATGCCTTACTATGGTTATTCTACATGATGGCTACCTAACTATACATATATAAATATACATGCTTTGCTTGCTTATTTCGTCCTGTATGTATGGTTGGTTATATGTTTCGACCTATATTTATGCCTTACTATGGTTATTCTACATGATGGCTATCTAACTATACATATAATAATATACATGCTTTGCTTGCTTATTTCGTTCTGTATGTATGGTTGGTTATATGTTTCGCCCTATATTTTTACCATACTATGGTTATTCTACATGATGGCTACCTAACTATACATATAATAATCTACATTCTTTGCGTGCTTATTTCGTCCTGTATGTATGGTTGGTTATATGTTTCGACCTATATTTATGCCTTACTATGGTTATTCTACATGATGGCTACCTAACTATACATATATAAATATACATGCTTTGCTTGCTTATTTCGTCCTGTATGTATGGTTGGTTATATGTTTCGACCTATATTTATGCCTTACTATGGTTATTCTACATGATGGCTATCTAACTATACATATAATAATATACATGCTTTGCTTGCTTATTTCGTTCTGTATATATGGTTGGTTATATGTTTCGTCCTATATTTATGCCTTACTATGGTTATTCTACATGATGGCTACCTAACTATACATATAATAATATACATGCTTTGCTTGCCTATTTCGTCCTGTATGTATGGTTGGTTATATGTTTCGTCCTATATTTATGCTTTACTATGGTTATTCTACATGATGGCTACCTAACTATACATATAATAATATACATGCTTTGCTTGCCTATTTCGTCCTGTATGTATAGTTGGTTATATGTTTCGTTCTATTTTTATGCCTTACTATGGTTATTCTACATGATGGCTACCTAACTATACATATAATAATCTACATGCTTTGCTTGCCTATTTCGTCCTGTATGTATGGTTGGTTATATGTTTCGTCCTATATTTATGCTTTACTATGGTTATTCTACATGATGGCTACCTAACTATACATATAATAATATACATGCTTTGCTTGCCTATTTCGTCCTGTATGTATAGTTGGTTATATGTTTCGTTCTATTTTTATGCCTTACTATGGTTATTCTACATGATGGCTACCTAACTATACATATAATAATCTACATGCTTTGCTTGCCTATTTCGTCCTGTATGTATAGTTGGTTATATGTTTCGTTCTATTTTTATGCCTTACTATGGTTATTCTACATGATGGCTACCTAACTATACATATAATAATCTACATGCTTTGCTTGCCTATTTCGTCCTGTATGTATAGTTGGTTATATGTTTCGTTCTATTTTTATGCCTTACTATGGTTATTCTACATGATGGCTACCTAACTATACATATAATAATCTACATGCTTTGCTTGCTTATTTCGTCCTGTATGTATGGTTGGTTATATGTTTCGTCCTATATTTATGCCTTACTATGGTTATTCTACATGATGGCTACCTAACTATACATATAATAATCTACATGCTTTGCTTGCCTATTTCGTCCTGTATGTATAGTTGGTTATATGTTTCGTTCTATTTTTATGCCTTACTATGGTTATTCTACATGATGGCTACCTAACTATACATATAATAATCTACATGCTTTGCTTGCCTATTTCGTCCTGTATGTATAGTTGGTTATATGTTTCGTTCTATTTTTATGCCTTACTATGGTTATTCTACATGATGGCTACCTAACTATACATATAATAATCTACATGCTTTGCTTGCTTATTTCGTCCTGTATGTATGGTTGGTTATATGTTTCGTCCTATATTTATGCCTTACTATGGTTATTCTACATGATGGCTACCTAACTATACATATAATAATCTACATGCTTTGCTTGCCTATTTCGTCCTGTATGTATAGTTGGTTATATGTTTCGTTCTATTTTTATGCCTTACTATGGTTATTCTACATGATGGCTACCTAACTATACATATAATAATCTACATGCTTTGCTTGCCTATTTCGTCCTGTATGTATAGTTGGTTATATGTTTCGTTCTATTTTTATGCCTTACTATGGTTATTCTACATGATGGCTACCTAACTATACATATAATAATCTACATGCTTTGCTTGCTTATTTCGTCCTGTATGTATGGTTGGTTATATGTTTCGTCCTATATTTATGCCTTACTATGGTTATTCTACATGATGGCTACCTAACTATACATATAATAATCTACATGCTTTGCTTGCCTATTTCGTCCTGTATGTATAGTTGGTTATATGTTTCGTTCTATTTTTATGCCTTACTATGGTTATTCTACATGATGGCTACCTAACTATACATATAATAATCTACATGCTTTGCTTGCCTATTTCGTCCTGTATGTATAGTTGGTTATATGTTTCGTTCTATTTTTATGCCTTACTATGGTTATTCTACATGATGGCTACCTAACTATACATATAATAATCTACATGCTTTGCTTGCTTATTTCGTCCTGTATGTATGGTTGGTTATATGTTTCGTCCTATATTTATGCCTTACTATGGTTATTCTACATGATGGCTACCTAACTATACATATAATAATCTACATGCTTTGCTTGCCTATTTCGTCCTGTATGTATGGTTGGTTATATGTTTCGACCTATATTTATGCCTTACTATGGTTATTCTACATGATGGCTACCTAACTATACATATAATAATCTACATGCTTTGCTTGCTTATTTCGTCCTGTATGTATGGTTGGTTATATTTTTCGTCCTATATTTATACCTTACTATGGTTATTCTACATGATGGCTACCTAACTATACATATAATAATCTACATGCTTTGCTTGCCTATTTCGTCCTGTATGTATAGTTGGTTATATGTTTCGTTCTATTTTTATGCCTTACTATGGTTATTCTACATGATGGCTACCTAACTATACATATAATAATCTACATGCTTTGCTTGCTTATTTCGTCCTGTATGTATGGTTGGTTATATGTTTCGTCCTATATTTATGCCTTACTATGGTTATTCTACATGATGGCTACCTAACTATACATATAATAATCTACATGCTTTGCTTGCCTATTTCGTCCTGTATGTATGGTTGGTTATATGTTTCGACCTATATTTATGCCTTACTATGGTTATTCTACATGATGGCTACCTAACTATACATATAATAATCTACATGCTTTGCTTGCTTATTTCGTCCTGTATGTATGGTTGGTTATATTTTTCGTCCTATATTTATACCTTACTATGGTTATTCTACATGATGGCTACCTAACTATACATATAATAATCTACATGCTTTGCTTGCCTATTTCGTCCTGTATGTATAGTTGGTTATATGTTTCGTTCTATTTTTATGCCTTACTATGGTTATTCTACATGATGGCTACCTAACTATACATATAATAATCTACATGCTTTGCTTGCCTATTTCGTCCTGTATGTATAGTTGGTTATATGTTTCGTTCTATTTTTATGCCTTACTATGGTTATTCTACATGATGGCTACCTAACTATACATATAATAATCTACATGCTTTGCTTGCTTATTTCGTCCTGTATGTATGGTTGGTTATATGTTTCGTCCTATATTTATGCCTTACTATGGTTATTCTACATGATGGCTACCTAACTATACATATAATAATCTACATGCTTTGCTTGCCTATTTCGTCCTGTATGTATAGTTGGTTATATGTTTCGTTCTATTTTTATGCCTTACTATGGTTATTCTACATGATGGCTACCTAACTATACATATAATAATCTACATGCTTTGCTTGCCTATTTCGTCCTGTATGTATAGTTGGTTATATGTTTCGTTCTATTTTTATGCCTTACTATGGTTATTCTACATGATGGCTACCTAACTATACATATAATAATCTACATGCTTTGCTTGCTTATTTCGTCCTGTATGTATGGTTGGTTATATGTTTCGTCCTATATTTATGCCTTACTATGGTTATTCTACATGATGGCTACCTAACTATACATATAATAATCTACATGCTTTGCTTGCCTATTTCGTCCTGTATGTATAGTTGGTTATATGTTTCGTTCTATTTTTATGCCTTACTATGGTTATTCTACATGATGGCTACCTAACTATACATATAATAATCTACATGCTTTGCTTGCCTATTTCGTCCTGTATGTATAGTTGGTTATATGTTTCGTTCTATTTTTATGCCTTACTATGGTTATTCTACATGATGGCTACCTAACTATACATATAATAATCTACATGCTTTGCTTGCTTATTTCGTCCTGTATGTATGGTTGGTTATATGTTTCGTCCTATATTTATGCCTTACTATGGTTATTCTACATGATGGCTACCTAACTATACATATAATAATCTACATGCTTTGCTTGCCTATTTCGTCCTGTATGTATAGTTGGTTATATGTTTCGTTCTATTTTTATGCCTTACTATGGTTATTCTACATGATGGCTACCTAACTATACATATAATAATCTACATGCTTTGCTTGCCTATTTCGTCCTGTATGTATAGTTGGTTATATGTTTCGTTCTATTTTTATGCCTTACTATGGTTATTCTACATGATGGCTACCTAACTATACATATAATAATCTACATGCTTTGCTTGCTTATTTCGTCCTGTATGTATGGTTGGTTATATGTTTCGTCCTATATTTATGCCTTACTATGGTTATTCTACATGATGGCTACCTAACTATACATATAATAATCTACATGCTTTGCTTGCCTATTTCGTCCTGTATGTATGGTTGGTTATATGTTTCGACCTATATTTATGCCTTACTATGGTTATTCTACATGATGGCTACCTAACTATACATATAATAATCTACATGCTTTGCTTGCTTATTTCGTCCTGTATGTATGGTTGGTTATATTTTTCGTCCTATATTTATACCTTACTATGGTTATTCTACATGATGGCTACCTAACTATACATATAATAATATACATGCTTTGCGTGCTTATTTCGTCCTGTATGTATGTTTGGTTATATGTTTCGACCGATATTTATGCCTTACTATGGTTATTCTACATGATTGCTACCTAACTATACATATAATAATATACATGCTTTGCTTGCTTATTTCGTCTTGTATGTATGGTTGGTTATATTTTTCGCCATATATTTATACCTTACTATGGTTATTCTACATGATGGCTACCTACCTATACATATAATAATATACATGCTTTGCTTGCTTATTTTGTCCTGTATGTATGGGTGGTTATATTTTTCGTCCTATATTTATACCTTTCTATGGTTATTCTACATGATGGCTACCTAACTATACATATAATAATATACATGCTTTGCGTGCTTATTTCGTCCTGTATGTATGGTTGGTTATATGTTTCGACCTATATTTATGCCTTACAATGGTTATTCTACATGATGGCTACCTAACTATACATATAATAATATACATGCTTTCCTTGCTTATTTCGTCCTGTATGTATGGTTGGTTATATTTTTCGCCCTATATTTATACCTTACTATGGTTATTCTACATGATGGCTACCTAACTATACATATAATAATCTACATGCTTTGCTTGCCTATTTCGTCCTGTATGTATGGTTGGTTATATGTTTCGCCCTATATTTATGCCTTACTATGGTTATTCTACATGATGGCTACCTAACTATACAATAATAATAATCTACATGCTTTGCTTGCTTATTTCGTACTGTATGTATGGTTGGTTATATGTTTCGTCCTTATTTATACCTTATTATGGTTATTCTACATGATGGCTACCTAACTATACATATAATAATCTACATGCTTTGCTTGCTTATTACGTCCTGTATGTATGGTTGGTTATATGTTTCGTCCTATATTTATGCCATACTATGGTTATTCTACATAATGGCTACCTAACTATACGTATAATAATCTACATGCTTTGCTTGCCTATTTCGTCCTGTATGTATGGTTGGTTATATGTTTCGTCCTATATTTATGACTTACTATGGTTATTCTACATGATGGCTACCTAACTATACATATAATAATCTACATGCTTTGCTTGCCTATTTCGTCCTGTATGTATGGTTGGTTATATGTTTCGTCCTATATTTATGCCATACTATGGTTATTCTACATGATGGCTACCTAACTATACATATAATAATCTACATGCTTTGCTTGCTTATTTCGTCCTGTATGTATGGTTGGTTATATGTTTCGTCCTATATTTATGCTTTACTATGGTTATTCTACATGATGGCTACCTAACTATACATATAATAATCTACATGCTTTGCTTGCTTATTTCGTCCTGTATATATGGTTGGTTATATGTTTCGTCCTATATTTATGCCTTACTATGGTTATTCTACATAATGGCTATCTAACTATACATATAATAATCTACATGCTTTGCTTGCCTATTTCGTCCTGTATGTATGGTTGGTTATATGTTTCGTCCTATATTTATGCCTTACTATGGTTATTCTACATGATGGCTACCTAACTATACATATAATAATCTACATGCTTTGCTTGCCTATTTCGTCCTGTATGTATGGTTGGTTATATCTTTCGTCCTATATTGATGCCATACTATGGTTATTCTACATGATGGCTACCTTACTATACATATAATAATCTACATGCTTTTCTTGCTTACTTCGTCCTGTATGTATGATTGGTTATATGTTTCGCCCTATATTTATACCTTACTATGTTTATTCTACATGATGGCTACCTAACTATACATATAATAATCTACATGCTTTGCGTGCTTATTTCGTCCTGTATGTATGCTTGGTTATATGTTTCGACCTATATTTATGCCTTACTATGGTTATTCTACATGATGGCTACCTAACTATACATATAATAATATACATGCTTTGCTTGCTTATTTCGTCCTGTATGTATGGTTGGTTATATTTTTTGCCCTATATTTATACCTTACTATGGTTATTCTACATGATGGCTACCTAACTATACATATAATAATCTACATGCTTTGCTTGCCTATTTCGTCCTGTATGTATGGTTGGTTATATGTTTCGTCCTATTTTTATGCCTTACTATGGTTATTCTACATGATGGCTACCTAACTATACATATAATAATATACATGCTTTGCTTGCTTATTTCGTTCTGTATGTATAGTTGGTTATATGTTTCGTCCTATTTTTATGCCTTACTATGGTTATTCTACATGATGGCTACCTAACTATACATATAATAATCTACATGCTTTGCTTGCCTATTTCGTTCTGTATGTATAGTTGGTTATATGTTTCGTCCTATTTTTATGCCTTACTATTGTTATTCTACATGATGGCTACCTAACTATACATATAATAATCTACATGCTTTGCTTGCCTATTTCGTCCTGTATGTATGGTTGGTTATATGTTTCGTCCTATATTTATACCTTACTATGGTTATTCTACATGATGGCTACCTAACTATACATATAATAATATACATGCTTTGCTTGCTTATTTCGTTCTGTATGTATAGTTGGTTATATGTTTCGTCCTATTTTTATGCCTTACTATGGTTATTCTACATGATGGCTACCTAACTATACATATAATAATCTACATGCTTTGCTTGCCTATTTCGTCCTGTATGTATGGTTGGTTATATGTTTCGACCTATATTTATGCCTTACTATGGTTATTCTACATGATGGCTACCTAACTATACATATAATAATCTACATGCTTTGCTTGCTTATTTCGTCCTGTATGTATGGTTGGTTATATGTTACGTCCTTATTTATACCTTACTATGGTTATTCTACATGATGGCTACCTAACTATACATATAATAATCTACATGCTTTGCTTGCTTATTACGTCCTGTATGTATGGTTGGTTATATGTTTCGTCCTATATTTATGCCATACTATGGTTATTCTACATGATGGCTACCTAACTATACGTATAATAATCTACATGCTTTGCTTGCCTATTTCGTCCTGTATGTATGGTTGGTTATATGTTTCGTCCTATATTTATGCCTTACTATGGTTATTCTACATGATGGCTACCTAACCATACATATAATAATATACATGCTTTGCTTGCTTATTTCGTCCTGTATGTATGGTTGGTTATAAGTTTCGTCCTATATTTATACCTTACTATAGTTATTCTACATGATGGCTACCTAACCATACATATAATAATATACATGCTTTGCTTGCCTATTTCGTCCTGTATGTATGGTTGGTTATATGTTTCGTCCTATATTTATGCTTTACTATGGTTATTCTACATGATGGCTACCTAACTATACATATAATAATATACATGCTTTGCTTGCTTATTTCGTCCTGTATGTATGGTTGGTTATATGTTTCGCCCTATATTTATACCTTACTATGTTTATTCTACATGATGGCTACCTAACTCTACATATAATAATCTACATGCTTTGCTTGCTTATTTCGTCCTGTATGTATGGTTGGTTATATGTTTCGTCCTATATTTATGCCTTACTATGGTTATTCTACATGATGGCTACCTAACTATACATATAATAATCTACATGCTTTGCTTGCTTATTTCGTCCTGTATGTATGGTTGGTTATATGTTTCGTCCTATATTTATGCCTTACTATGGTTATTCTACATGATGGCTACCTAACTATACATATAATAATCTACATGCTTTGCTTGCTTATTTCGTCCTGTATGTATGGTTGGTTATATGTTTCGTCCTATATTTATGCCTTACTATGGTTATTCTACATGATGGCTACCTAACTATACATATAATAATCTACATGCTTTGCTTGCTTATTTCGTCCTGTATGTATGGTTGGTTATACGTTTCGTCCTATATTTATGCCTTACTATGGTTATTCTACATGATGGCTACCTAACTATACATATAATAATCTACATGCTTTGCTTGCTTATTTCGTCCTGTATGTATGGTTGGTTATATGTTTCGTCCTATATTTATGCCTTACTATGGTTATTCTACATGATGGCTACCTAACTATACATATAATAATCTACATGCTTTGCTTGCTTATTACGTCCTGTATGTATGGTTGGTTATATGTTTCGTCCTATATTTATGCCATACTATGGTTATTCTACATGATGGCTACCTAACTATACGTATAATAATCTACATGCTTTGCTTGCCTATTTCGTCCTGTATGTATGGTTGGTTATATGTTTCGTCCTATATTTATGCCTTACTATGGTTATTCTACATGATGGCTACCTAACTATACATATAATAATATACATGCTTTGCTTGCTTATTTCGTCCTGTATGTATGGTTGGTTATATGTTTCGTCCTATATTTATACCTTACTATAGTTATTCTACATGATGGCTACCTAACCATACATATAATAATATACATGCTTTGCTTGCCTATTTCGTCCTGTATGTATGGTTGGTTATATGTTTCGTCCTATATTTATGCCTTACTATGGTTATTCTACATGATGGCTACCTAACCATACATATAATAATATACATGCTTTGCTTGCTTATTTCGTCCTGTATGTATGGTTGGTTATATGTTTCGTCCTATATTTATACCTTACTATAGTTATTCTACATGATGGCTACCTAACCATACATATAATAATATACATGCTTTGCTTGCCTATTTCGTCCTGTATGTATGGTTGGTTATATGTTTCGTCCTATATTTATGCCTTACTATGGTTATTCTACATGATGGCTACCTAACTATACATATAATAATATACATGCTTTGCTTGCTTATTTCGTCCTGTATGTATGGTTGGTTATATGTTTCGCCCTATATTTATACCTTACTATGTTTATTCTACATGATGGCTACCTAACTCTACATATAATAATCTACATGCTTTGCTTGCTTATTTCGTCCTGTATGTATGGTTGGTTATATGTTTCGTCCTATATTTATGCCTTACTATGGTTATTCTACATGATGGCTACCTAACTATACATATAATAATCTACATGCTTTGCTTGCCTATTTCGTCCTGTATGTATGGTTGGTTATATGTTTCGTCCTATATTTATGCCTTACTATGGTTATTCTACATGATGGCTACCTAACTATACATATAATAATCTACATGCTTTGCTTGCCTATTTCGTCCTGTATGTATGGTTGGTTATATGTTTCGTCCTATATTTATGCCATACTATGGTTATTCTACATGATGGCTACCTAACTATACATATAATAATCTACATGCTTTGCTTGCTTATTTCGTCCTGTATGTATGGTTGGTTATATGTTTCGTCCTATATTTATGCTTTACTATGGTTATTCTACATGATGGCTACCTAACTATACATATAATAATCTACATGCTTTGCTTGCTTATTTCGTCCTGTATATATGGTTGGTTATATGTTTCGTCCTATATTTATGCCTTACTATGGTTATTCTACATGATGGCTACCTAACTATACATATAATAATCTACATGCTTTGCTTGCCTATTTCGTCCTGTATGTATGGTTGGTTATAAGTTTCGTCCTATATTTATCCCTTACTATGGCTATTCTACATGATGGCTACCTAACTATACATATAATAATCTACATGCTTTGCTTGCCTATTTCGTCCTGTATGTATGGTTGGTTATATGTTTCGTCCTATATTGATGCCATACTATGGTTATTCTACATGATGGCTACCTAACTATACATATAATAATCTACATGCTTTGCTTGCTTATTTCGTCCTGTATGTATGGTTGGTTATATGTTTCGCCCTATATTTTTACCTTACTATGGTTATTCTACATGATGGCTACCTAACTATACATATAATAATCTACATTCTTTGCGTGCTTATTTCGTCCTGTATGTATGGTTGGTTATATGTTTCGACCTATATTTATGCCTTACTATGGTTATTCTACATGATGGCTACCTAACTATACATATATTAATATACATGCTTTGCTTGCTTATTTCGTCCTGTATGTATGGTTGGTTATATTTTTCGCCCTATATTTATACCTTACTATGGTTATTCTACATGATGGCTACCTAAATATACATATAATAATCTACATGCTTTGCTTGCCTATTTCGTCCTGTATGTATGGTTGGTTATATGTTTCGTCCTATTTTTATGCCTTACTATGGTTATTCTACATGATGGCTACCTAACTATACATATAATAATATACATGCTTTGCTTGCTTATTTCGTCCTGTATGTATGGTTGGTTATATGTTTCGTCCTATTTTTATGCCTTACTATGGTTATTCTACATGATGGCTACCTAACTATACATATAATAATATACATGCTTTGCTTGCTTATTTCGTCCTGTATGTATGGTTGGTTATATGTTTCGTCCTATTTTTATGCCTTACTATGGTTATTCTACATGATGGCTACCTAACTATACATATAATAATATACATGCTTTGCTTGCTTATTTCGTCCTGTATGTATGGTTGGTTATATGTTTCGACCTATATTTATGCCTTACTATGGTTATTCTACATGATGGCTACCTAACTATACATATATTAATATACATGCTTTGCTTGCTTATTTCGTCCTGTATGTATGGTTGGTTATATTTTTCGCCCTATATTTATACCTTACTATGGTTATTCTACATGATGGCTACCTAAATATACATATAATAATCTACATGCTTTGCTTGCCTATTTCGTCCTGTATGTATGGTTGGTTATATGTTTCGTCCTATTTTTATGCCTTACTATGGTTATTCTACATGATGGCTACCTAACTATACATATAATAATATACATGCTTTGCTTGCTTATTTCGTCCTGTATGTATGGTTGGTTATATGTTTCGTCCTATTTTTATGCCTTACTATGGTTATTCTACATGATGGCTACCTAACTATACATATAATAATATACATGCTTTGCTTGCTTATTTCGTCCTGTATGTATGGTTGGTTATATGTTTCGTCCTATTTTTATGCCTTACTATGGTTATTCTACATGATGGCTACCTAACTATACATATAATAATATACATGCTTTGCTTGCTTATTTCGTCCTGTATGTATGGTTGGTTATATGTTTCGTCCTATTTTTATGCCTTACTATGGTTATTCTACATGATGGCTACCTAACTATACATATAATAATATACATGCTTTGCTTGCTTATTTCGTCCTGTATGTATGGTTGGTTATATGTTTCGTCCTATTTTTATGCCTTACTATGGTTATTCTACATGATGGCTACCTAACTATACATATAATAATCTACATCCTTTGCTTGCTTATTTCGTCCTGTATGTATGGTTGGTTATATTTTTCGTCCTATATTTATACCTTACTATGGTTATTCTACATGATGGCTACCTAACTATACATATAATAATATACATGCTTTGCGTGCTTATTTCGTCCTGTATGTATGTTTGGTTATATGTTTCGACCGATATTTATGCCTTACTATGGTTATTCTACATGATTGCTACCTAACTATAAATATAATAATATACATGCTTTGCTTGCTTATTTCGTCTTGTATGTATGGTTGGTTATATTTTTCGCCATATATTTATACCTTACTATGGTTATTCTACATGATGGCTACCTAACTATACATATAATAATATACATGCTTTGCTTGCTTATTTTGTCCTGTATGTATGGGTGGTTATATTTTTCGTCCTATATTTATACCTTACTATGGTTATTCTACATGATGGCTACCTAACTATACATATAATAATATACATGCTTTGCGTGCTTATTTCGTCCTGTATGTATGGTTGGTTATATGTTTCGACCTATATTTATGCCTTACAATGGTTATTCTACATGATGGCTACCTAACTATACATATAATAATTTACATGCTTTCCTTGCTTATTTCGTCCTGTATGTATGGTTGGTTATATTTTTCGCCCTATATTTATACCTTACTATGGTTATTCTACATGATGGCTACCTAACTATACATATAATAATCTACATGCTTTGCTTGCCTATTTCGTCCTGTATGTATGGTTGGTTATATGTTTCGCCCTATATTTATGCCTTACTATGGTTATTCTACATGATGGCTACCTAACTATACAATAATAATAATCTACATGCTTTGCTTGCTTATTTCGTACTGTATGTATGGTTGGTTATATGTTTCGTCCTTATTTATACCTTATTATGGTTATTCTACATGATGGCTACCTAACTATACATATAATAATCTACATGCTTTGCTTGCTTATTACGTCCTGTATGTATGGTTGGTTATATGTTTCGTCCTATATTTATGCCATACTATGGTTATTCTACATAATGGCTACCTAACTATACGTATAATAATCTACATGCTTTGCTTGCCTATTTCGTCTTGTATGTATGGTTGGTTATATGTTTCGTCCTATATTTATGACTTACTATGGTTATTCTACATGATGGCTACCTAACTATACATATAATAATCTACATGCTTTGCTTGCTTATTTCGTCCTGTATGTATGGTTGGTTATATGTTTCGTCCTATATTTATGCTTTACTATGGTTATTCTACATGATGGCTACCTAACTATACATATAATAATCTACATGCTTTGCTTGCTTATTTCGTCCTGTATATATGGTTGGTTATATGTTTCGTCCTATATTTATGCCTTACTATGGTTATTCTACATGATGGCTATCTAACTATACATATAATAATCTACATGCTTTGCTTGCCTATTTCGTCCTGTATGTATGGTTGGTTATATGTTTCGTCCTATATTTATGCCTTACTATGGTTATTCTACATGATGGCTACCTAACTATACATATAATAATCTACATGCTTTGCTTGCCTATTTCGTCCTGTATGTATGGTTGGTTATATCTTTCGTCCTATATTGATGCCATACTATGGTTATTCTACATGATGGCTACCTTACTATACATATAATAATCTACATGCTTTTCTTGCTTACTTCGTCCTGTACGTATGATTGGTTATATGTTTCGCCCTATATTTATACCTTACTATGTTTATTCTACATGATTGCTACCTAACTATACATATAATAATCTACATGCTTTGCGTGCTTATTTCGTCCTGTATGTATGCTTGGTTATATGTTTCGACCTATATTTATGCCTTACTATGGTTATTCTACATGATGGCTACCTAACTATACATATAATAATATACACTCTTTGCTTGCTTATTTCGTCCTGTATGTATAGTTGGTTATATTTTTTGCCCTATATTTATACCTTACTATGGTTATTCTACATGATGGCTACCTAACTATACATATAATAATCTACATGCTTTGCTTGCCTATTTCGTCCTGTATGTATGGTTGGTTATATTTTTTGCCCTATATTTATACCTTACTATGGTTATTCTACATGATGGCTACCTAACTATACATATAATAATATACACTCTTTGCTTGCTTATTTCGTCCTGTATGTATAGTTGGTTATATTTTTTGCCCTATATTTATACCTTACTATGGTTATTCTACATGATGGCTACCTAACTATACATATAATAATCTACATGCTTTGCTTGCTTATTTCGTTCTGTATGTATAGTTGGTTATATGTTTCGTCCTATTTTTATGCCTTACTATGGTTATTCTACATGATGGCTACCTAACTATACATATAATAATATACATGCTTTGCTTGCTTATTTCGTCCTGTATGTATAGTTGGTTATATTTTTTGCCCTATATTTATACCTTACTATGGTTATTCTACATGATGGCTACCTAACTATACATATAATAATCTACATGCTTTGCTTGCCTATTTCGTCCTGTATGTATGGTTGGTTATATGTTTCGTCCTATTTTTATGCCTTACTATGGTTATTATACATGATGGCTACCTAACTATACATATAATAATCTACATGCTTTTCTTGCTTATTTCGTCCTGTATGTATGGTTGGTTATATGTTTCGTCCTATATTTCTGCCTTATTATGGTTATTCTACATGATGGCTACCTAACTATACATATAATAATCTACATGCTTTGCTTGCTTATTTCGTCCTGTATGTATGGTTGGTTATATGTTTCGCCCTATATTTATGCCTTACTATGGTTATTCTACTTGATGGCTACCTAACTATACATATAATAATCTACATGCTTTGCTTGCCTATTTCGTCCTGTATGTATGGTTGGTTATATGTTTCGTCCTATTTTTATGCCTTACTATGGTTATTATACATGATGGCTACCTAACTATACATATAATAATCTACATGCTTTTCTTGCTTATTTCATCCTGTATGTATGGTTGGTTATATGTTTCGTCCTATATTTATGCCTTACTATGGTTATTCTACATGATGGCTACCTAACTATACATATAATAATATACATGCTTTGCTTGCTTATTTCGTCCTGTATGTATAGTTGGTTATATTTTTTGCCCTATATTTATACCTTACTATGGTTATTCTACATGATGGCTACCTAACTATACATATAATAATCTACATGCTTTGCTTGCCTATTTCGTCCTGTATGTATGGTTGGTTATATGTTTCGTCCTATTTTTATGCCTTACTATGGTTATTATACATGATGGCTACCTAACTATACATATAATAATCTACATGCTTTTCTTGCTTATTTCGTCCTGTATGTATGGTTGGTTATATGTTTCGTCCTATATTTATGCCTTATTATGGTTATTCTACATGATGGCTACCTAACTATACATATAATAATCTACATGCTTTGCTTGCTTATTTCGTCCTGTATGTATGGTTGGTTATATGTTTCGCCCTATATTTATGCCTTACTATGGTTATTCTACTTGATGGCTACCTAACTATACATATAATAATCTACATGCTTTGCTTGCCTATTTCGTCCTGTATGTATGGTTGGTTATATGTTTCGTCCTATTTTTATGCCTTACTATGGTTATTCTACATGATGGCTACCTAACTATACATATAATAATCTACATGCTTTGCTTGCCTATTTCGTCCTGTATGTATGGTTGGTTATATGTTTCGTCCTATATTTATACCTTACTATGGTTATTCTACATGATGGCTACCTAACTATACATATAATAATATACATGCTTTGCTTGCTTATTTCGTTCTGTATGTATAGTTGGTTATATGTTTCGTCCTATTTTTATGCCTTACTATGGTTATTCTACATGATGGCTACCTAACTATACATATAATAATCTACATGCTTTGCTTGCCTATTTCGTCCTGTATGTATGGTTGGTTATATGTTTCGACCTATATTTATGCCTTACTATGGTTATTCTACATGATGGCTACCTAACTATACATATAATAATCTACATGCTTTGCTTGCTTATTTCGT
The DNA here is from genome assembly GCA_036971475.1 of Prosapia bicincta. Taxonomy (NCBI): domain Eukaryota; kingdom Metazoa; phylum Arthropoda; class Insecta; order Hemiptera; family Cercopidae; genus Prosapia; species Prosapia bicincta. The sequence continues at coordinate 24,854,843 of JBAIZL010000007.1, read as the reverse complement.
CCTGTATGTATGGTTGGTTATATGTTACGTCCTTATTTATACCTTACTATGGTTATTCTACATGATGGCTACCTAACTATACATATAATAATCTACATGCTTTGCTTGCTTATTACGTCCTGTATGTATGGTTGGTTATATGTTTCGTCCTATATTTATGCCATACTATGGTTATTCTACATGATGGCTACCTAACTATACGTATAATAATCTACATGCTTTGCTTGCCTATTTCGTCCTGTATGTATGGTTGGTTATATGTTTCGTCCTATATTTATGCCTTACTATGGTTATTCTACATGATGGCTACCTAACTATACATATAATAATCTACATGCTTTGCTTGCCTATTTCGTCCTGTATGTATGGTTGGTTATATGTTTCGTCCTATATTTATGCCTTACTATGGTTATTCTACATGATGGCTACCTAACCATACATATAATAATATACATGCTTTGCTTGCTTATTTCGTCCTGTATGTATGGTTGGTTATATGTTTCGTCCTATATTTATACCTTACTATAGTTATTCTACATGATGGCTACCTAACCACACATATAATAATATACATGCTTTGCTTGCCTATTTCGTCCTGTATGTATGGTTGGTTATATGTTTCGTCCTATATTTATGCCTTACTATGGTTATTCTACATGATGGCTACCTAACTATACATATAATAATATACATGCTTTGCTTGCTTATTTCGTCCTGTATGTATGGTTGGTTATATGTTTTGCCCTATATTTATACCTTACTATGTTTATTCTACATGATGGCTACCTAACTCTACATATAATAATCTACATGCTTTGCTTGCTTATTTCGTCCTGTATGTATGGTTGGTTATATGTTTCGTCCTATATTTATGCCTTACTATGGTTATTCTACATGATGGCTACCTAACTATACATATAATAATCTACATGCTTTGCTTGCTTATTTCGTCCTGTATGTATGGTTGGTTATATGTTTCGTCCTATATTTATGCCTTACTATGGTTATTCTACATGATGGCTACCTAACTATACATATAATAATCTACATGCTTTGCTTGCTTATTTCGTCCTGTATGTATGGTTGGTTATATGTTTCGTCCTATATTTATGCCTTACTATGGTTATTCTACATGATGGCTACCTAACTATACATATAATAATCTACATGCTTTGCTTGCTTATTTCGTCCTGTATGTATGGTTGGTTATATGTTTCGTCCTATATTTATGCTTTACTATGGTTATTCTACATGATGGCTACCTAACTATACATATAATAATCTACATGCTTTGCTTGCTTATTTCGTCCTGTATATATGGTTGGTTATATGTTTCGTCCTATATTTATGCCTTACTATGGTTATTCTACATGATGGCTATCTAACTATACATATAATAATCTACATGCTTTGCTTGCCTATTTCGTCCTGTATGTATGGTTGGTTATATGTTTCGTCCTATATTTATGCCTTACTATGGTTATTCTACATGATGGCTACCTAACTATACATATAATAATCTACATGCTTTGCTTGCCTATTTCGTCCTGTATGTATGGTTGGTTATATCTTTCGTCCTATATTGATGCCATACTATGGTTATTCTACATGATGGCTACCTTACTATACATATAATAATCTACATGCTTTTCTTGCTTACTTCGTCCTGTACGTATGATTGGTTATATGTTTCGCCCTATATTTATACCTTACTATGTTTATTCTACATGATTGCTACCTAACTATACATATAATAATCTACATGCTTTGCGTGCTTATTTCGTCCTGTATGTATGCTTGGTTATATGTTTCGACCTATATTTATGCCTTACTATGGTTATTCTACATGATGGCTACCTAACTATACATATAATAATATACACTCTTTGCTTGCTTATTTCGTCCTGTATGTATAGTTGGTTATATTTTTTGCCCTATATTTATACCTTACTATGGTTATTCTACATGATGGCTACCTAACTATACATATAATAATCTACATGCTTTGCTTGCCTATTTCGTCCTGTATGTATGGTTGGTTATATTTTTTGCCCTATATTTATACCTTACTATGGTTATTCTACATGATGGCTACCTAACTATACATATAATAATATACACTCTTTGCTTGCTTATTTCGTCCTGTATGTATAGTTGGTTATATTTTTTGCCCTATATTTATACCTTACTATGGTTATTCTACATGATGGCTACCTAACTATACATATAATAATCTACATGCTTTGCTTGCTTATTTCGTTCTGTATGTATAGTTGGTTATATGTTTCGTCCTATTTTTATGCCTTACTATGGTTATTCTACATGATGGCTACCTAACTATACATATAATAATATACATGCTTTGCTTGCTTATTTCGTCCTGTATGTATAGTTGGTTATATTTTTTGCCCTATATTTATACCTTACTATGGTTATTCTACATGATGGCTACCTAACTATACATATAATAATCTACATGCTTTGCTTGCCTATTTCGTCCTGTATGTATGGTTGGTTATATGTTTCGTCCTATTTTTATGCCTTACTATGGTTATTATACATGATGGCTACCTAACTATACATATAATAATCTACATGCTTTTCTTGCTTATTTCGTCCTGTATGTATGGTTGGTTATATGTTTCGTCCTATATTTCTGCCTTATTATGGTTATTCTACATGATGGCTACCTAACTATACATATAATAATCTACATGCTTTGCTTGCTTATTTCGTCCTGTATGTATGGTTGGTTATATGTTTCGCCCTATATTTATGCCTTACTATGGTTATTCTACTTGATGGCTACCTAACTATACATATAATAATCTACATGCTTTGCTTGCCTATTTCGTCCTGTATGTATGGTTGGTTATATGTTTCGTCCTATTTTTATGCCTTACTATGGTTATTATACATGATGGCTACCTAACTATACATATAATAATCTACATGCTTTTCTTGCTTATTTCATCCTGTATGTATGGTTGGTTATATGTTTCGTCCTATATTTATGCCTTACTATGGTTATTCTACATGATGGCTACCTAACTATACATATAATAATATACATGCTTTGCTTGCTTATTTCGTCCTGTATGTATAGTTGGTTATATTTTTTGCCCTATATTTATACCTTACTATGGTTATTCTACATGATGGCTACCTAACTATACATATAATAATCTACATGCTTTGCTTGCCTATTTCGTCCTGTATGTATGGTTGGTTATATGTTTCGTCCTATTTTTATGCCTTACTATGGTTATTATACATGATGGCTACCTAACTATACATATAATAATCTACATGCTTTTCTTGCTTATTTCGTCCTGTATGTATGGTTGGTTATATGTTTCGTCCTATATTTATGCCTTATTATGGTTATTCTACATGATGGCTACCTAACTATACATATAATAATCTACATGCTTTGCTTGCTTATTTCGTCCTGTATGTATGGTTGGTTATATGTTTCGCCCTATATTTATGCCTTACTATGGTTATTCTACTTGATGGCTACCTAACTATACATATAATAATCTACATGCTTTGCTTGCCTATTTCGTCCTGTATGTATGGTTGGTTATATGTTTCGTCCTATTTTTATGCCTTACTATGGTTATTCTACATGATGGCTACCTAACTATACATATAATAATCTACATGCTTTGCTTGCCTATTTCGTCCTGTATGTATGGTTGGTTATATGTTTCGTCCTATATTTATACCTTACTATGGTTATTCTACATGATGGCTACCTAACTATACATATAATAATATACATGCTTTGCTTGCTTATTTCGTTCTGTATGTATAGTTGGTTATATGTTTCGTCCTATTTTTATGCCTTACTATGGTTATTCTACATGATGGCTACCTAACTATACATATAATAATCTACATGCTTTGCTTGCCTATTTCGTCCTGTATGTATGGTTGGTTATATGTTTCGACCTATATTTATGCCTTACTATGGTTATTCTACATGATGGCTACCTAACTATACATATAATAATCTACATGCTTTGCTTGCTTATTTCGTCCTGTATGTATGGTTGGTTATATGTTACGTCCTTATTTATACCTTACTATGGTTATTCTACATGATGGCTACCTAACTATACATATAATAATCTACATGCTTTGCTTGCTTATTACGTCCTGTATGTATGGTTGGTTATATGTTTCGTCCTATATTTATGCCATACTATGGTTATTCTACATGATGGCTACCTAACTATACGTATAATAATCTACATGCTTTGCTTGCCTATTTCGTCCTGTATGTATGGTTGGTTATATGTTTCGTCCTATATTTATGCCTTACTATGGTTATTCTACATGATGGCTACCTAACTATACATATAATAATCTACATGCTTTGCTTGCCTATTTCGTCCTGTATGTATGGTTGGTTATATGTTTCGTCCTATATTTATGCCTTACTATGGTTATTCTACATGATGGCTACCTAACCATACATATAATAATATACATGCTTTGCTTGCTTATTTCGTCCTGTATGTATGGTTGGTTATATGTTTCGTCCTATATTTATACCTTACTATAGTTATTCTACATGATGGCTACCTAACCACACATATAATAATATACATGCTTTGCTTGCCTATTTCGTCCTGTATGTATGGTTGGTTATATGTTTCGTCCTATATTTATGCCTTACTATGGTTATTCTACATGATGGCTACCTAACTATACATATAATAATATACATGCTTTGCTTGCTTATTTCGTCCTGTATGTATGGTTGGTTATATGTTTTGCCCTATATTTATACCTTACTATGTTTATTCTACATGATGGCTACCTAACTCTACATATAATAATCTACATGCTTTGCTTGCTTATTTCGTCCTGTATGTATGGTTGGTTATATGTTTCGTCCTATATTTATGCCTTACTATGGTTATTCTACATGATGGCTACCTAACTATACATATAATAATCTACATGCTTTGCTTGCTTATTTCGTCCTGTATGTATGGTTGGTTATATGTTTCGTCCTATATTTATGCCTTACTATGGTTATTCTACATGATGGCTACCTAACTATACATATAATAATCTACATGCTTTGCTTGCTTATTTCGTCCTGTATGTATGGTTGGTTATATGTTTCGTCCTATATTTATGCCTTACTATGGTTATTCTACATGATGGCTACCTAACTATACATATAATAATCTACATGCTTTGCTTGCTTATTTCGTCCTGTATGTATGGTTGGTTATACGTTTCGTCCTATATTTATGCCTTACTATGGTTATTCTACATGATGGCTACCTAACTATACATATAATAATCTACATGCTTTGCTTGCTTATTTCGTCCTGTATGTATGGTTGGTTATATGTTTCGTCCTATATTTATGCCTTACTATGGTTATTCTACATGATGGCTACCTAACTATACATATAATAATCTACATGCTTTGCTTGCTTATTACGTCCTGTATGTATGGTTGGTTATATGTTTCGTCCTATATTTATGCCATACTATGGTTATTCTACATGATGGCTACCTAACTATACGTATAATAATCTACATGCTTTGCTTGCCTATTTCGTCCTGTATGTATGGTTGGTTATATGTTTCGTCCTATATTTATGCCTTACTATGGTTATTCTACATGATGGCTACCTAACTATACATATAATAATATACATGCTTTTCTTGCTTATTTCGTCCTGTATGTATGGTTGGTTATTTGTTTCGTCCTATATTTATACCTTACTATAGTTATTCTACATGATGGCTACCTAACCATACATATAATAATATACATGCTTTGCTTGCCTATTTCGTCCTGTATGTATGGTTGGTTATATGTTTCGTCCTATATTTATGCCTTACTATGGTTATTCTACATGATGGCTACCTAACTATACATATAATAATATACATGCTTTGCTTGCTTATTTCGTCCTGTATGTATGGTTGGTTATATGTTTCGCCCTATATTTATACCTTACTATGTTTATTCTACATGATGGCTACCTAACTCTACATATAATAATCTACATGCTTTGCTTGCTTATTTCGTCCTGTATGTATGGTTGGTTATATGTTTCGTCCTATATTTATGCCTTACTATGGTTATTCTACATGATGGCTACCTAACTATACATATAATAATCTACATGCTTTGCTTGCCTATTTCGTCCTGTATGTATGGTTGGTTATATGTTTCGTCCTATATTTATGCCATACTATGCTTATTCTACATGATGGCTACCTAACTATACATATAATAATCTACATGCTTTGCTTGCTTATTTCGTCCTGTATGTATGGTTGGTTATATGTTTCGTCCTATATTTATGCTTTACTATGGTTATTCTACATGATGGCTACCTAACTATACATATAATAATCTACATGCTTTGCTTGCTTATTTCGTCCTGTATATATGGTTGGTTATATGTTTCGTCCTATATTTATGCCTTACTATGGTTATTCTACATGATGGCTACCTAACTATACATATAATAATCTACATGCTTTGCTTGCCTATTTCGTCCTGTATGTATGGTTGGTTATATGTTTCGTCCTATATTTATGCCATACTATGGTTATTCTACATGATGGCTACCTAACTATACATATAATAATCTACATGCTTTGCTTGCTTATTTCGTCCTGTATGTATGGTTGGTTATATGTTTCGTCCTATATTTATGCTTTACTATGGTTATTCTACATGATGGCTACCTAACTATACATATAATAATCTACATGCTTTGCTTGCTTATTTCGTCCTGTATATATGGTTTGGTTATATGTTTCGTCCTATATTTATGCATTACTATGGTTATTCTACATGATGACTATCTAACTATACATATAATAATCTACATGCTTTGCTTGCCTATTTCGTCCTGTATGTATGGTTGGTTATATGTTTCGTCCTATATTTATGCCTTACTATGGTTATTCTACATGATGGCTACCTAACTATACATATAATAATCTACATGCTTTGCTTGCCTATTTCGTCCTGTATGTATGGTTGGTTATATGTTTCGTCCTATATTGATGCCATACTATGGTTATTCTACATGATGGCTACCTTACTATACATATAATAATCTACATGCTTTTCTTGCTTACTTCGTCCTGTATGTATGATTGGTTATATGTTTCGCCCTATATTTATACCTTACTATGTTTATTCTACATGATTGCTACCTAACTATACATATAATAATCTACATGCTTTGCGTGCTTATTTCGTCCTGTATGTATGGTTGGTTATATGTTTCGACCTATATTTATGCCTTACTATGGTTATTCTACATGATGGCTACCTAACTATACATATAATAATATACATGCTTTGCTTGCTTATTTCGTCCTCTATGTATGGTTGGTTATATTTTTTGCCCTATATTTATACCTTACTATGGTTATTCTACATGATGGCTACCTAACTATACATATAATAATCTACATGCTTTGCTTGCCTATTTCGTCCTGTATGTATGGTTGGTTATATGTTTCGTCCTATTTTTATGCCTTACTATGGTTATTCTACATGATGGCTACCTAACTATACATATAATAATATACATGCTTTGCTTGCTTATTTCGTTCTGTATGTATAGTTGGTTATATGTTTCGTCCTATTTTTATGCCTTACTATGGTTATTCTACATGATGGCTACCTAACTATACATATAATAATATACATGCTTTGCGTGCTTATTTCGTCCTGTATGTATGTTTGGTTATATGTTTCGTCCTATTTTTATGCCTTACTATGGTTATTCTACATGATGGCTACCTAACTATACATATAATAATATACATGCTTTGCGTGCTTATTTCGTCCTGTATGTATGTTTGGTTATATGTTTCGTCCTATTTTTATGCCTTACTATGGTTATTCTACATGATGGCTACCTAACTATACATATAATAATATACATGCTTTGCGTGCTTATTTCGTCCTGTATGTATGTTTGGTTATATGTTTCGTCCTATTTTTATGCCTTACTATGGTTATTCTACATGATGGCTACCTAACTATACATATAATAATCTACATGCTTTGCGTGCTTATTTCGTCCTGTATGTATGTTTGGTTATATGTTTCGTCCTATTTTTATGCCTTACTATGGTTATTCTACATGATGGCTACCTAACTATACATATAATAATCTACATGCTTTGCGTGCTTATTTCGTTCTGTATGTATAGTTGGTTATATGTTTCGTCCTATTTTTATGCCTTACTATGGTTATTCTACATGATGGCTACCTAACTATACATATAATAATATACATGCTTTGCGTGCTTATTTCGTCCTGTATGTATGTTTGGTTATATGTTTCGTCCTATTTTTATGCCTTACTATGGTTATTCTACATGATGGCTACCTAACTATACATATAATAATCTACATGCTTTGCGTGCTTATTTCGTCCTGTATGTATGTTTGGTTATATGTTTCGTCCTATTTTTATGCCTTACTATGGTTATTCTACATGATGGCTACCTAACTATACATATAATAATCTACATGCTTTGCGTGCTTATTTCGTTCTGTATGTATAGTTGGTTATATGTTTCGTCCTATTTTTATGCCTTACTATGGTTATTCTACATGATGGCTACCTAACTATACATATAATAATATACATGCTTTGCGTGCTTATTTCGTCCTGTATGTATGTTTGGTTATATGTTTCGTCCTATTTTTATGCCTTACTATGGTTATTCTACATGATGGCTACCTAACTATACATATAATAATATACATGCTTTGCGTGCTGATTTCGTCCTGTATGTATGTTTGGTTATATGTTTCGTCCTATTTTTATGCCTTACTATGGTTATTCTACATGATGGCTACCTAACTATACATATAATAATATACATGCTTTGCGTGCTTATTTCGTCCTGTATGTATGTTTGGTTATATGTTTCGTCCTATTTTTATGCCTTACTATGGTTATTCTACATGATGGCTACCTAACTATACATATAATAATCTACATGCTTTGCGTGCTTATTTCGTCCTGTATGTATGTTTGGTTATATGTTTCGTCCTATTTTTATGCCTTACTATGGTTATTCTACATGATGGCTACCTAACTATACATATAATAATCTACATGCTTTGCGTGCTTATTTCGTTCTGTATGTATAGTTGGTTATATGTTTCGTCCTATTTTTATGCCTTACTATGGTTATTCTACATGATGGCTACCTAACTATACATATAATAATATACATGCTTTGCGTGCTTATTTCGTCCTGTATGTATGTTTGGTTATATGTTTCGTCCTATTTTTATGCCTTACTATGGTTATTCTACATGATGGCTACCTAACTATACATATAATAATCTACATGCTTTGCGTGCTTATTTCGTCCTGTATGTATGTTTGGTTATATGTTTCGTCCTATTTTTATGCCTTACTATGGTTATTCTACATGATGGCTACCTAACTATACATATAATAATCTACATGCTTTGCGTGCTTATTTCGTTCTGTATGTATAGTTGGTTATATGTTTCGTCCTATTTTTATGCCTTACTATGGTTATTCTACATGATGGCTACCTAACTATACATATAATAATATACATGCTTTGCGTGCTTATTTCGTCCTGTATGTATGTTTGGTTATATGTTTCGTCCTATTTTTATGCCTTACTATGGTTATTCTACATGATGGCTACCTAACTATACATATAATAATCTACATGCTTTGCGTGCTTATTTCGTCCTGTATGTATGTTTGGTTATATGTTTCGTCCTATTTTTATGCCTTACTATGGTTATTCTACATGATGGCTACCTAACTATACATATAATAATATACATGCTTTGCTTGCTTATTTCGTTCTGTATGTATAGTTGGTTATATGTTTCGTCCTATTTTTATGCCTTACTATGGTTATTCTACATGATGGCTACCTAACTATACATATAATAATCTACATGCTTTGCTTGCTTATTTCGTCCTGTATGTATGGTTGGTTATACGTTTCGTCCTATATTTATGCCTTACTATGGTTATTCTACATGATGGCTACCTAACTATACATATAATAATCTACATGCTTTGCTTGCTTATTTCGTCCTGTATGTATGGTTGGTTATATGTTTCGTCTTATATTTATGCCTTACTATGGTTATTCTACATGATGGCTACCTAACTATACATATAATAATCTACATGCTTTGCTTGCTTATTACGTCCTGTATGTATGGTTGGTTATATGTTTCGTCCTATATTTATGCCATACTATGGTTATTCTACATGATGGCTACCTAACTATACGTATAATAATCTACATGCTTTGCTTGCCTATTTCGTCCTGTATGTATGGTTGGTTATATGTTTCGTCCTATATTTATGCCTTACTATGGTTATTCTACATGATGGCTACCTAACTATACATATAATAATATACATGCTTTTCTTGCTTATTTCGTCCTGTATGTATGGTTGGTTATATGTTTCGTCCTATATTTATACCTTACTATAGTTATTCTACATGATGGCTACCTAACCATACATATAATAATATACATGCTTTGCTTGCCTATTTCGTCCTGTATGTATGGTTGGTTATATGTTTCGTCCTATATTTATGCCTTACTATGGTTATTCTACATGATGGCTACCTAACTATACATATAATAATATACATGCTTTGCTTGCTTATTTCGTCCTGTATGTATGGTTGGTTATATGTTTCGCCCTATATTTATACCTTACTATGTTTATTCTACATGATGGCTACCTAACTCTACATATAATAATCTACATGCTTTGCTTGCTTATTTCGTCCTGTATGTATGGTTGGTTATATGTTTCGTCCTATATTTATGCCTTACTATGGTTATTCTACATGATGGCTACCTAACTATACATAGAATAATCTACATGCTTTGCTTGCCTATTTCGTCCTGTATGTATGGTTGGTTATATGTCTCGTCCTATATTTATGCCATACTATGCTTATTCTACATGATGGCTACCTAACTATACATATAATAATCTACATGCTTTGCTTGCTTATTTCGTCCTGTATGTATGGTTGGTTATATGTTTCGTCCTATATTTATGCTTTACTATGGTTATTCTACATGATGGCTACCTAACTATACATATAATAATCTACATGCTTTGCTTGCTTATTTCGTCCTGTATATATGGTTGGTTATATGTTTCGTTCTATATTTATGCCTTACTATGGTTATTCTACATGATGGCTACCTAACTATACATATAATAATCTACATGCTTTGCTTGCCTATTTCGTCCTGTATGTATGGTTGGTTATATGTTTCGTCCTATATTTATCCCTTACTATGGTTATTCTACATGATGGCTACCTAACTATACATATAATAATCTACATGCTTTGCTTGCCTATTTCGTCCTGTATGTATGGTTGGTTATATGTTTCGTCCTATATTGATGCCATACTATGGTTATTCTACATGATGGCTACCTAACTATACATATAATAATCTACATGCTTTTCTTGCTTACTTCGTCCTGTATGTATGATTGGTTATATGTTTCGCCCTATATTTATACCTTACTATGGTTATTCTACATGATTGCTACCTAACTATACATATAATAATCTACATGCTTTGCTTGCTTATTTCGTCCTGTATGTATGGTTGGTTATATGTTTCGCCCTATATTTTTACCTTACTATGGTTATTCTACATGATGGCTACCTAACTATACATATAATAATCTACATTCTTTGCGTGCTTATTTCGTCCTGTATGTATGGTTGGTTATATGTTTCGACCTATATTTATGCCTTACTATGGTTATTCTACATGATGGCTACCTAACTATACATATATTAATATACATGCTTTGCTTGCTTATTTCGTCCTGTATGTATGGTTGGTTATATTTTTCGCCCTATATTTATACCTTACTATGGTTATTCTACATGATGGCTACCTAAATATACATATAATAATCTACATGCTTTGCTTGCCTATTTCGTCCTGTATGTATGGTTGGTTATATGTTTCGTCCTATTTTTATGCCTTACTATGGTTATTCTACATGATGGCTACCTAACTATACATATAATAATCTACATGCTTTGCTTGCTTATTTCGTTCTGTATGTATAGTTGGTTATATGTTTCGTCCTATTTTTATGCCTTACTATGGTTATTCTACATGATGGCTACCTAACTATACATATAATAATCTACATGCTTTGCATGCCTATTTCGTCCTGTATGTATGGTTGGTTATATGTTTCGACCGATATTTATGCCTTACTATGGTTATTCTACATGATTGCTACCTAACTATACATATAATAATATACATGCTTTGCTTGCTTATTTCGTCTTGTATGTATGGTTGGTTATATTTTTCGCCATATATTTATACCTTACTATGGTTATTCTACATGATGGCTACCTAACTATACATATAATAATATACATGCTTTGCTTGCTTATTTTGTCCTGTATGTATGGGTGGTTATATTTTTCGTCCTATATTTATACCTTACTATGGTTATTCTACATGATGGCTACCTAACTATACATATAATAATATACATGCTTTGCGTGCTTATTTCGTCCTGTATGTATGGTCGTTTATATGTTTCGACCTATATTTATGCCTTACTATGGTTATTCTACATGATGGCTACCTAACTATACATATAATAATATACATGCTTTGCTTGCTTACTTCGTCCTGTATGTATGGTTGGTTATATTTTTCGCCCTATATTTATATCTTACTATGGTTATTCTACATGATGGCTACCTAACTATACATATAATAATCTACATGCTTTGCTTGCCTATTTCGTAATGTATGTATGGTTGGTTATATGTTTCGTCCTATTTTTATGCCTTACTATGGTTACTCTACATGATGGCTACCTAACTATACATATAATAATCTACATGCTTTGCTTGCCTATTTCGTCCTGTATGTATGGTTGGTTATATGTTTCGACCTATATTTATGCCTTACAATGGTTATTCTACATGATGGCTACCTAACTATACATATAATAATATACATGCTTTCCTTGCTTATTTCGTCCTGTATGTATGGTTGGTTATATTTTTCGCCCTATATTTATACCTTACTATGGTTATTCTACATGATGGCTACCTAACTATACATATAATAATCTACATGCTTTGCTTGCCTATTTCGTCCTGTATGTATGGTTGGTTATATGTTTCGCCCTATATTTATGCCTTACTATGGTTATTCTACATGATGGCTACCTAACTATACAATAATAATAATCTACATGCTTTGCTTGCTTATTTCGTACTGTATGTATGGTTGGTTATATGTTTCGTCCTTATTTATACCTTATTATGGTTATTCTACATGATGGCTACCTAACTATACATATAATAATCTACATGCTTTGCTTGCTTATTACGTCCTGTATGTATGGTTGGTTATATGTTTCGTCCTATATTTATGCCATACTATGGTTATTCTACATAATGGCTACCTAACTATACGTATAATAATCTACATGCTTTGCTTGCCTATTTCGTCCTGTATGTATGGTTGGTTATATGTTTCGTCCTATATTTATGACTTACTATGGTTATTCTACATGATGGCTACCTAACTATACATATAATAATCTACATGCTTTGCTTGCCTATTTCGTCCTGTATGTATGGTTGGTTATATGTTTCGTCCTATATTTATGCCATACTATGGTTATTCTACATGATGGCTACCTAACTATACATATAATAATCTACATGCTTTGCTTGCTTATTTCGTCCTGTATGTATGGTTGGTTATATGTTTCGTCCTATATTTATGCTTTACTATGGTTATTCTACATGATGGCTACCTAACTATACATATAATAATCTACATGCTTTGCTTGCTTATTTCGTCCTGTATATATGGTTTGGTTATATGTTTCGTCCTATATTTATGCATTACTATGGTTATTCTACATGATGACTATCTAACTATACATATAATAATCTACATGCTTTGCTTGCCTATTTCGTCCTGTATGTATGGTTGGTTATATGTTTCGTCCTATATTTATGCCTTACTATGGTTATTCTACATGATGGCTACCTAACTATACATATAATAATCTACATGCTTTGCTTGCCTATTTCGTCCTGTATGTATGGTTGGTTATATGTTTCGTCCTATATTGATGCCATACTATGGTTATTCTACATGATGGCTACCTTACTATACATATAATAATCTACATGCTTTTCTTGCTTACTTCGTCCTGTATGTATGATTGGTTATATGTTTCGCCCTATATTTATACCTTACTATGTTTATTCTACATGATTGCTACCTAACTATACATATAATAATCTACATGCTTTGCTTGCTTATTACGTCCTGTATGTATGGTTGGTTATATGTTTCGTCCTATATTTATGCCATACTATGGTTATTCTACATGATGGCTACCTAACTATACATATAATAATCTACATGCTTTGCTTGCCTATTTCGTCCTGTATGTATGGTTGGTTATATGTTATGACCTATATTTATGCCTTACTAGGTTATTCTACATGATGGCTACCTAACTATACATATAATAATCTACATGCTTTGCTTGCTTATTTCGTCCTGTATGTATGGTTGGTTATATGTTTCGTCCTATATTTATGCTTTACTATGGTTATTCTACATGATGGCTACCTAACTATACATATAATAATCTACATGCTTTGCTTGCTTATTTCGTCCTGTATATATGGTTTGGTTATATGTTTCGTCCTATATTTATGCATTACTATGGTTATTCTACATGATGACTATCTAACTATACATATAATAATCTACATGCTTTGCTTGCCTATTTCGTCCTGTATGTATGGTTGGTTATATGTTTCGTCCTATATTTATGCCTTACTATGGTTATTCTACATGATGGCTACCTAACTATACATATAATAATCTACATGCTTTGCTTGCCTATTTCGTCCTGTATGTATGGTTGGTTATATGTTTCGTCCTATATTGATGCCATACTATGGTTATTCTACATGATGGCTACCTTACTATACATATAATAATCTACATGCTTTGCGTGCTTATTTCGTCCTGTATGTATGGTTGGTTATATGTTTCGACCTATATTTATGCCTTACTATGGTTATTCTACATGATGGCTACCTAACTATACATATAATAATATACATGCTTTGCTTGCTTATTTCGTCCTCTATGTATGGTTGGTTATATTTTTTGCCCTATATTTATACCTTACTATGGTTATTCTACATGATGGCTACCTAACTATACATATAATAATCTACATGCTTTGCTTGCCTATTTCGTCCTGTATGTATGGTTGGTTATATGTTTCGTCCTATTTTTATGCCTTACTATGGTTATTCTACATGATGGCTACCTAACTATACATATAATAATATACATGCTTTGCTTGCTTATTTCGTTCTGTATGTATAGTTGGTTATATGTTTCGTCCTATTTTTATGCCTTACTATGGTTATTCTACATGATGGCTACCTAACTATACATATAATAATATACATGCTTTGCTTGCTTATTTCGTTCTGTATGTATAGTTGGTTATATGTTTCGTCCTATTTTTATGCCTTACTATGGTTATTCTACATGATGGCTACCTAACTATACATATAATAATCTACATGCTTTGCTTGCCTATTTCGTCCTGTATGTATGGTTGGTTATATGTTATGACCTATATTTATGCCTTACTAGGTTATTCTACATGATGGCTACCTAACTATACATATAATAATATACATGCTTTGCTTGCTTATTTCGTCTTGTATGTATGGTTGGTTATATTTTTCGCCATATATTTATACCTTACTATGGTTATTCTACATGATGGCTACCTAACTATACATATAATAATATACATGCTTTGCTTGCTTATTTTGTCCTGTATGTATGGGTGGTTATATTTTTCGTCCTATATTTATAACTTACTATGGTTATTCTACATGATGGCTACCTAACTATACATATAATAATATACATGCTTTGCTTGCTTATTTCGTCCTGTATGTATGGTTGGTTATATGTTTCGACCTATATTTATGCCTTACTATGGTTATTCTACATGATGGCTACCTAACTATACATATAATAATATACATGCTTTGCTTGCTTATTTCGTCCTGTATGTATGGTTGGTTATATTTTTCGCCCTATATTTATACCTTACTATGGTTATTCTACATGATGGCTACCTAACTATACATATAATAATCTACATGCTTTGCTTGCCTATTTCGTAAAGTATGTATGGTTGGTTATATGTTTCGTCCTATTTTTATGCCTTACTATGGTTACTCTACATGATGGCTACCTAACTATACATATAATAATCTACATGCTTTGCTTGCCTATTTCGTCCTGTATGTATGGTTGGTTATATGTTTCGACCTATATTTATGCCTTACTATGGTTATTCTACATGATGGCTACCTAACTATACATATAATAATATACATGCTTTGCTTGCTTATTTCGTCCTGTATGTATGGTTGGTTATAATTTTCGCCCTATATTTATACCTTACTATGGTTAGTCTACATGATTGCTACCTAACTATACATATAATAATCTACATGCTTTGCTTGCCTATTTCGTCCTGTATGTATGGTTGGTTATATGTTTCGTCCTATATTTATACCTTACTATGGTTATTCTACATGATGGCTACCTAACTATACATATAATAATCTACATGCTTTTCTTGCTTATTTCGTCCTGTATGTATGGTTGGTTATATGTTTCGTCCTATATTTATGCCTTACTATGGTTATTCTACATGATGGCTACCTAACTATACATATAATAATCTACATGCTTTGCTTGCCTATTTCGTCCTGTATGTATGGTTGGTTATATGTTTCGTCCTATATTTATGCCTTACTATGGTTATTCTACATGATGGCTACCTAACTATACATATAATAATCTACATGCTTTGCTTGCCTATTTGTCCTGTATGTATGGTTGGTTATATGTTTCGCCCTATATTTATGCCTTACTATGGTTATTCTACATGATGGCTACCTAACTATACATATAATAATCTACATGCTTTGCGTGCTTATTTCGTCCTGTATGTATGGTTGGTTATATGTTTCGTCCTATATTTATGCCTTACTATGGTTATTCTACATGATGGCTACCTAACTATACATATAATAATCTACATGCTTTGCTTGTTTATTTCGTCCTGTATGTATGGTTGGTTATATTTTTTGCCCTATATTTATACCTTACTATGGTTATTCTACATGATGGCTACCTAACTATACATATAATAATCTACATGCTTTGCTTGCCTATTTCGTCCTGTATGTATGGTTGGTTATATGTTTCGTCCTATTTTTATGCCTTACTATGGTTATTCTACATGATGGCTACCTAACTATACATATAATAATATACATGCTTTGCTTGCTTATTTCGTTCTGTATGTATAGTTGGTTATATGTTTCGTCCTATATTTATACCTTACTATGGTTATTCTACATGATGGCTACCTAACTATACATATAATAATATACATGCTTTGCTTGCTTATTTCGTCCTGTATGTATAGTTGGTTATATGTTTCGCCCTATATTTATACCTTACTATGGTTATTCTACATGATGGCTACCTAACTATACATATAATAATCTACATGCTTTGCTTGCTTATTTCGTTCTGTATGTATAGTTGGTTATATGTTTCGTCCTATTTTTATGCCTTACTATGGTTATTCTACATGATGGCTACCTAACTATACATATAATAATCTACATGCTTTGCTTGCCTATTTCGTCCTGTATGTATGGTTGGTTATATGTTTCGACCTATATTTATGCCTTACTATGGTTATTCTACATGATGGCTACCTAACTATACATATAATAATCTACATGCTTTGCTTGCTTATTTCGTCCTGTATGTATGGTTGGTTATATGTTTCGACCTATATTTATGCCTTACTATGGTTATTCTACATGATGGCTACCTAACTATACATATAATAATATACATGCTTTGCTTGCTTATTTCGTCTTGTATGTATGGTTGGTTATATTTTTCGCCATATATTTATACCTTACTATGGTTATTCTACATGATGGCTACCTAACTATACATATAATAATATACATGCTTTGCTTGCTTATTTTGTCCTGTATGTATGGGTGGTTATATTTTTCGTCCTATATTTATACCTTACTATGGTTATTCTACATGATGGCTACCTAACTATACATATAATATACATGCTTTGCTTGCTTATTTCGTCCTGTATGTATGGTTGGTTATATGTTTCGACCTATATTTATGCCTTACTATGGTTATTCTACATTATGGCTACCTAACTATACATATAATAATATACATGCTTTGCTTGCTTATTTCGTCCTGTATGTATGGTTGGTTATATTTTTCGCCCTATATTTATGCCTTACTATGGTTATTCTACATGATGGCTACCTAACTATACATATAATAATATACATGCTTTGCTTGCTTATTTCGTCCTGTATGTATGGTTGGTTATATTTTTTGCCCTATATTTATACCTTACTATGGTTATTCTACATGATGGCTACCTAACTATACATATAATAATCTACATGCTTTGCTTGCCTATTTCGTCCTGTATGTATGGTTGGTTATATGTTTCGTCCTATTTTTATGCCTTACTATGGTTATTCTACATGATGGCTACCTAACTATACATATAATATTATACATGCTTTGCTTGCTTATTTCGTTCTGTATGTATAGTTGGTTATATGTTTCGCCCTATTTTTATGCCTTACTATGGTTATTCTACATGATGGCTACCTAACTATACATATAATAATCTACATGCTTTGCTTGCTTATTTCGTCCTGTATGTATGGTTGGTTATAATTTTCGCCCTATATTTATACCTTACTATGGTTAGTCTACATGATTGCTACCTAACTATACATATAATAATCTACATGCTTTGCTTGCCTATTTCGTCCTGTATGTATGGTTGGTTATATGTTTCGTCCTATATTTATACCTTACTATGGTTATTCTACATGATGGCTACCTAACTATACATATAATAATCTACATGCTTTTCTTGCTTATTTCGTCCTGTATGTATGGTTGGTTATATGTTTCGTCCTATATTTATGCCTTACTATGGTTATTCTACATGATGGCTACCTAACTATACATATAATAATCTACATGCTTTGCTTGCCTATTTCGTCCTGTATGTATGGTTGGTTATATGTTTCGTCCTATATTTATGCCTTACTATGGTTATTCTACATGATGGCTACCTAACTATACATATAATAATCTACATGCTTTGCTTGCCTATTTGTCCTGTATGTATGGTTGGTTATATGTTTCGCCCTATATTTATGCCTTACTATGGTTATTCTACATGATGGCTACCTAACTATACATATAATAATCTACATGCTTTGCGTGCTTATTTCGTCCTGTATGTATGGTTGGTTATATGTTTCGTCCTATATTTATGCCTTACTATGGTTATTCTACATGATGGCTACCTAACTATACATATAATAATCTACATGCTTTGCTTGTTTATTTCGTCCTGTATGTATGGTTGGTTATATTTTTTGCCCTATATTTATACCTTACTATGGTTATTCTACATGATGGCTACCTAACTATACATATAATAATCTACATGCTTTGCTTGCCTATTTCGTCCTGTATGTATGGTTGGTTATATGTTTCGTCCTATTTTTATGCCTTACTATGGTTATTCTACATGATGGCTACCTAACTATACATATAATAATATACATGCTTTGCTTGCTTATTTCGTTCTGTATGTATAGTTGGTTATATGTTTCGTCCTATATTTATACCTTACTATGGTTATTCTACATGATGGCTACCTAACTATACATATAATAATATACATGCTTTGCTTGCTTATTTCGTCCTGTATGTATAGTTGGTTATATGTTTCGCCCTATATTTATACCTTACTATGGTTATTCTACATGATGGCTACCTAACTATACATATAATAATCTACATGCTTTGCTTGCTTATTTCGTCCTGTATGTATGGTTGGTTATATGTTTCGTCCTATTTTTATGCCTTACTATGGTTATTCTACATGATGGCTACCTAACTATACATATAATAATCTACATGCTTTGCTTGCCTATTTCGTCCTGTATGTATGGTTGGTTATATGTTTCGACCTATATTTATGCCTTACTATGGTTATTCTACATGATGGCTACCTAACTATACATATAATAATCTACATGCTTTGCTTGCTTATTTCGTCCTGTATGTATGGTTGGTTATATGTTTCGACCTATATTTATGCCTTACTATGGTTATTCTACATGATGGCTACCTAACTATACATATAATAATATACATGCTTTGCTTGCTTATTTCGTCTTGTATGTATGGTTGGTTATATTTTTCGCCATATATTTATACCTTACTATGGTTATTCTACATGATGGCTACCTAACTATACATATAATAATATACATGCTTTGCTTGCTTATTTTGTCCTGTATGTATGGGTGGTTATATTTTTCGTCCTATATTTATACCTTACTATGGTTATTCTACATGATGGCTACCTAACTATACATATAATATACATGCTTTGCTTGCTTATTTCGTCCTGTATGTATGGTTGGTTATATGTTTCGACCTATATTTATGCCTTACTATGGTTATTCTACATTATGGCTACCTAACTATACATATAATAATATACATGCTTTGCTTGCTTATTTCGTCCTGTATGTATGGTTGGTTATATTTTTCGCCCTATATTTATGCCTTACTATGGTTATTCTACATGATGGCTACCTAACTATACATATAATAATATACATGCTTTGCTTGCTTATTTCGTCCTGTATGTATGGTTGGTTATATTTTTTGCCCTATATTTATACCTTACTATGGTTATTCTACATGATGGCTACCTAACTATACATATAATAATCTACATGCTTTGCTTGCCTATTTCGTCCTGTATGTATGGTTGGTTATATGTTTCGTCCTATTTTTATGCCTTACTATGGTTATTCTACATGATGGCTACCTAACTATACATATAATAATATACATGCTTTGCTTGCTTATTTCGTTCTGTATGTATAGTTGGTTATATGTTTCGCCCTATTTTTATGCCTTACTATGGTTATTCTACATGATGGCTACCTAACTATACATATAATAATCTACATGCTTTGCTTGCCTATTTCGTCCTGTATGTATGGTTGGTTATATGTTTCGTCCTATATTTATACCTTACTATGGTTATTCTACATGATGGCTACCTAACTATACATATAATAATATACATGCTTTGCGTGCTTATTTCGTCCTGTATGTATGGTTGGTTATATGTTTCGACCTATATTTATGCCTTACTAGGTTATTCTACATGATGGCTACCTAACTATACATATAATAATATACATGCTTTGCTTGCTTATTTCGTCTTGTATGTATGGTTGGTTATATTTTTCGCCATATATTTATACCTTACTATGGTTATTCTACATGATGGCTACCTAACTATACATATAATAATATACATGCTTTGCTTGCCTATTTCGTCCTGTATGTATGGTTGGTTATATGTTTCGTCCTATTTTTATGCCTTACTATGGTTATTCTACATGATGGCTACCTAACTATACATATAATAATATACATGCTTTGCTTGCTTATTTCGTTCTGTATGTATAGTTGGTTATATGTTTCGTCCTATTTTTATGCCTTACTATGGTTATTCTACATGATGGCTACCTAACTATACATATAATAATCTACATGCTTTGCTTGCCTATTTCGTCCTGTATGTATGGTTGGTTATATGTTTCGACCTATATTTATGCCTTACTATGGTTATTCTACATGATGGCTACCTAACTATACATATAATAATCTACATGCTTTGCTTGCTTATTTCGTCCTGTATGTATGTTTGGTTATATGTTTCGTCCTATATTTATGCCTTACTTAGGTTATTCTACATGATGGCTACCTAACTATACATATAATAATATACATGCTTTGCGTGCTTATTTCGTCCTGTATGTATGGTTGGTTATATGTTTCGACCTATATTTATGCCTTACTATGGTTATTCTACATGATGGCTACCTAACTATACATATAATAATATACATGCTTTGCTTGCTTATTTCGTCTTGTATGTATGGTTGGTTATATTTTTCGCCATATATTTATACCTTACTATGGTTATTCTACATGATGGCTACCTAACTATACATATAATAATATACATGCTTTGCTTGCTTATTTTGTCCTGTATGTATGGGTGGTTATATTTTTCGTCCTATATTTATACCTTACTATGGTTATTCTACATGATGGCTACCTAACTATACATATAATAATATACATGCTTTGCTTGCTTATTTCGTCCTGTATGTATGGTTGGTTATATGTTTCGACCTATATTTATGCCTTACTATGGTTATTCTACATGATGGCTACCTAACTATACATATAATAATATACATGCTTTGCTTGCTTATTTCGTCCTGTATGTATGGTTGGTTATATTTTTCGCCCTATATTTATACCTTACTATGGTTATTCTACATGATGGCTACCTAACTATACATATAATAATCTACATGCTTTGCTTGCCTATTTCGTAATGTATGTATGGTTGGTTATATGTTTCGTCCTATTTTTATGCCTTACTATGGTTATTCTACATGATGGCTACCTAACTATACATATAATCATCTACATGCTTTGCTTGCTTATTTCGTCCTGTATGTATGGTTGGTTATATGTTTCGCCCTATATTTATGCCTTACTATAGTTATTCTACATGATGGCTACCTAACTATACATATAATCATCTACATGCTTTGCTTGCTTATTTCATCCTGTATGTATGGTTGGTTATATGTTTCGTCCTATATTTATGCCATACTATGGTTATTCTACATGATGGCTACCTAACTATACATATAATAATCTACATGCTTTTCTTGCTTATTTCGTCCTGTATGTATGATTGGTTTAATGTTTCGCCCTATATTTATACCTTACTATGGTTATTCTACATGATTGCTACCTAACTATACATATAATAATCTACATGCTTTGCGTGCTTATTTAGTCCTGTATGTATGGTTGGTTATATGTTTCGACCTATATTTATGCCTTACTATGGTTATTCTACATGATGGCTACCTAACTTTACATATAATAATCTACATGCTTTGCTTGCTTATTTCGTCCTGTATATATGGTTGGTTATATGTTTCGCCCTATATTTATGCCATACTATGGTTATTCTAAATGATGGCTACCTAACTACACATATAATAATATACATGCTTTGCTTGCTTATTTCGTCCTGTATGTATGGTTGGTTATATTTTTCGCCCTATATTTATACCTTACTATGGTTATTCTACTTGATGGCTACCTAACTATACATATAATAATATACATGCTTTGCTTGCTTATTTCGTCCTGTATGTATGGTTGGTTATATTTTTCGCCCTATATTTATACCTTACTATGGTTATTCTACTTGATGGCTACCTAACTATACATATAATAATATACATGCTTTGCTTGCTTATTTCGTCCTGTATATATGGTTGGTTATATGTTTCGTCCTATATTTATGCCTTATTATGGTTATTCTACATGATGGCTACCTAACTATACATATAATAATCTACATGCTTTGCTTGCTTATTTCGTAATGTATGTATGGTTGGTTATATGTTTCGTCCTATATTTATACCTTACTATGGTTATTCTACATGATGGCTACCTAACTATACATATAATAATCTACATGCTTTGCTTGCTTATTTCGTCCTGTATGTATGGTTGGTTATATGTTTCGCCCTATATTTATACCTTACTATGGTTATTCTACATGATGGCTACCTAACTATACATATAATAATCTACATGCTTTGCTTGCTTATTTCGTCCTGTATGTATGGTTGGTTATATGTTTCGTCCTATATTTATGCCTTACTATGGTTATTCTACATGATGGCTACCAAACTATACATATAATAATCTACATGCTTTGCTTGCTTATTTCGTCCGGTATGTATGGTTGGTTATATGTTTCATCCTATATTTATGCCTTATTATGGTTATTCTACATGATGGCTACCTAACTATACATATAATAATCTACATGCTTTGCTTGCTTATTTCGTCCGGTATGTATGATTGGTTATATGTTTCATCCTATATTTATGCCTTACTATGGTTATTCTACATGATGGCTACCTAACTATACATATAATAATCTACATGCTTTGCTTGCTTATTTCGTCCTGTATGTATGGTTGGTTATATGTTTCGTCCTATATTTATGCCTTACTATGGTTATTCTACATGATGGCTACCAAACTATACATATAATAATCTACATGCTTTGCTTGCTTATTTCGTCCTGTATGTATGGTTGGTTATATGTTTCGTCCTATATTTATGCCTTACTATGGTTATTCTACATGATGGCTACCAAACTATACATATAATAATCTACATGCTTTGCTTGCTTATTTCGTCCTGTATGTATGGTTGGTTATATGTTTCGTCCTATATTTATGCCTTACTATGGTTATTCTACATGATGGCTACCAAACTATACATATAATAATCTACATGCTTTGCTTGCTTATTTCGTCCTGTATGTATGGTTGGTTATATGTTTCGTCCTATATTTATGCCTTACTATGGTTATTCTACATGATGGCTACCAAACTATACATATAATAATCTACATGCTTTGCTTGCTTATTTCGTCCTGTATGTATGGTTGGTTATATGTTTCGTCCTTTATTTATGCCTTACTATGGTTATTCTACATGATGGCTACCTAACTATATATATAATAATCTGCATGCTTTGCTTGCCTATTTCGTCCTGTATGTATGGTTGGTTATATGTTTCGTCCTATATTTATGCCTTACTAAGGTTATTCTACATGATGGCCACCTAACTATACATATAATAATCTACATGCTTTGCTTGCTTATTTCGTCCTGTATGTATGGTTGGTTATATGTTTCGTCCTATATTTATGCCTTACTATGGTTATTCTACATGATCGCTACCTAACTATACATATAATAATCTACATGCTTTGCTTGCTTATTTCGTCCTGTATGTATGGTTGGTTATATGTTTCGTCCTATATTTATGCCTTACTGTGGTTATTCTACATGATGGCTACCTAACTATACATATAATAATCTACATGCTTTGCTTGCTTATTTCGTCCTGTATGTATGGTTGGTTATATGTTTCGCCCTATATTTATGCCTTACTATGGTTATTCTACATGATGGCTACCTAACTATACATATAATAATCTACATGCTTTGCTTGCCTATTTCGTCCTGTATGTATGGTTGGTTATATGTTTCGTCCTATATTTATGCCATACTATGGTTATTCTACATGATGGCTACCTAACTATTCATATAATAATCTACATGCTTTGCTTGCTTATTTCGTCCTGTATGTATGGTTGGTTATATGTTTCGTCATATATTTATGCTTTACTATGGTTATTCTACATGATGGCTACCTAACTATACATATAATAATCTTCATGCTTTGCTTGCTTATTTCGTCCTGTATGTATGGTTGGTTATATGTTTCGTCCTATATTTATGCCTTACTATGGTTATTCTACATGATCGCTACCTAACTATACATATAATAATCTACATGCTTTGCTTGCTTATTTCGTCCTGTATGTATGGTTGGTTATATGTTTCGTCCTATATTTATGCCTTACTATGGTTATTCTACATGATGGCTACCTAACTATACATATAATAATCTACATGCTTTGCTTGCCTATTTCGTCCTGTATGTATTGTTGGTAATATGTTTCTTCCTATATTTATGCTATACCATGGTTATTCTACATGATGGCTACCTAACTATACATATAATAATCTACATGCTTTGCTTGCCTATTTCGTCCTGTATGTATGGTTGGTTATATGTTTCGTCCTATATTTATGCCTTACTATGGTTATTCTACATGATGGCTACCTAACTATACATATAATAATCTACATGCTTTGCTTGCTTATTTTGTCCTGTATGTATGGTTGGTTATATGTTTCGTCCTATATTTATGCCTTACTATGGTTATTCTACATGATGGCTACCTAACTATACATATAATAATCTACATGCTTTGCTTGCCTA
Organism: Prosapia bicincta; assembly: GCA_036971475.1. Taxonomy (NCBI): domain Eukaryota; kingdom Metazoa; phylum Arthropoda; class Insecta; order Hemiptera; family Cercopidae; genus Prosapia; species Prosapia bicincta. Next base: position 24,828,559 of record JBAIZL010000007.1, on the reverse strand, counting down.
TTTCGTCCTGTATGTATGGTTGGTTATATGTTTCGTCCTATATTTATGCCTTACTATGGTTATTCTACATGATGGCTACCTAACTATACATATAATAATCTACATGCTTTGCTTGCCTATTTCGTCCTGTATGTATGGTTGGTTATATGTTTCGTCCTATATTTATACCTTACTATGGTTATTCTACATGATGGCTACCTAACTATACATATAATAATCTACATGCTTTGCTTGCCTATTTCGTCCTGTATGTATGGTTGGTTATATGTTTCGTCCTATATTTATGCCTTACTATGGTTATTCTACATGATGGCTACCTAACTATACATATAATAATCTACATGCTTTGCTTGCCTATTTCGTCCTGTATGTATGGTTGGTTATATGTTTCGTCCTATATTTATGCCTTACTATGGTTATTCTACATGATGGCAACCTAACTATACATATAATAATCTACATGCTTTGCTTGCTTATTTCGTCCTGTATGTATGGTTGGTTATATGTTTCGTCCTATATTTATGCCTTACTATGGTTATTCTACATGATGGCTACCTAACTATACATATAATAATCTACATGCTTTGCTTGCCTATTTCGTCCTGTATGTATGGTTGGTTATATGTTTCGTCCTATATTTATGCCTTACTATGGTTATTCTACATGATGGCTACCAAACTATACATATAATAATCTACATGCTTTGCTTGCTTATTTCGTCCTGTATGTATGGTTGGTTATATGTTCCGTCCTATATTTATACCTTACTATAGTTATTCTACATGATGGCTACCTAACTATACATATAATAATCTACATGCTTTGCTTGCTTATTTCGTAATGTATGTATGGTTGGTTATATGTTTCGCCCTATATTTATGCCTTACTATGGTTATTCTACATGATGGCTACCTAACTATACATATAATAATCTACATGCTTTGCTTGGTTATTTCGTCCGTATGTATGGTTGGTTATATGTTTCGCCCTATATTTACGCCTTACTATGGTTATTCTACATGATGGCTACCTAACTATACATACAATAATCTACATGCTTTGCTTGCTTATTTCGTCCTGTATGTATGGTTGGTTATATGTTTCGCCCTATATTTATGCCTTATTATGGTTATTCTACATGATGGTTACCTAACTATACATATAATAATCTACATGCTTTGCTTGGTTATTTCGTCCTTATGTATGGTTGGTTTTATGTTTCGCCCTATATTTACGCCTTACTATGGTTATTCTACATGATGGCTACCTAACTATACATATAATAATCTATATGCTTTGCTTGCTTATTTCGTCCTGTATGTATGGTTGGTTATATGTTTCGTCCTATATTTATACCTTACTATGGTTATTCTACATGATGGCTACCTAACTATACATATAATAATCTACATGCTTTGCTTGCTTATTTCGTCATGTATGTATGGTTGGTTATATGTTTCGTCCTTATTTATACCTTACTATGGTTATTCTACATGATGGCTACCTAACTATACATATAATAATCTACATGCTTTGCTTGCCTATTTCGTCCTGTATGTATGGTTGGTTATATGTTTCGTCCTATATTTATGCCTTACTATGGTTATTCTACATGATGGCTACCTAACTATACATATAATAATCTACATGCTTTGCTTGCCTATTTCGTCCTGTATGTATGGTTGGTTATATGTTTCGTCCTATATTTATGCCATACTATGGTTATTCTACATGATGGCTACCTAACTATACATATAATAATCTACATGCTTTGCTTGGTTATTTCGTCCTGTATGTATGGTTGGTTATATGTTTCGCCCTATATTTATACCTTACTATGGTTATTCTACATGATGGCTACCTAACTATACATATAATAATCTACATGCTTTGCTTGCTTATTTCGTCCTGTATGTATGGTTGGTTATATGTTTCGTCCTATATTTATACCTTACTATGGTTATTCTACATGATGGCTACCTAACTATACATATAATAATCTACATGCTTTGCTTGCTTATTTCGTCCTGTATGTATGGTTGGTTATATGTTTCGCCCTGTATTTATACCTTACTATGGTTATTCTACATGATGGCTACCTAACTATACATATAATAATCTACATGCTTTGCTTGCTTATTTCGTCCTGTATGTATGGTTGGTTATATGTTTCGTCCTATATTTATACCTTACTATAGTTATTCTACATGATGGCTACCTAACTATACATATAATCATCTACATGCTTTGCTTGCTTATTTCGTCCTGTCTGTATGGTTGGTTATATGTTTCGTCCTATATTTATACCTTACTATAGTTATTCTACATGATGGCTACCTAACTATACATATAATAATCTACATGCTTTGCTTGCTTATTTCGTCCTGTATGTATGGTTGGTTATATGTTTCGTCCTATATTTATACCTTACTATAGTTATTCTACATGATGGCTACCTAACTATACATATAATCATCTACATGCTTTGCTTGCTTATTTCGTCCTGTATGTATGGTTGGTTATATGTTTCGCCCTATATTTATGCCTTACTATAGTTATTATACATGATGGCTACCTAACTATACATATAATAATCTACATGCTTTGCTTGCTTATTTCGTCCTGTATGTATGGTTGGTTATATGTTTCGCCCTGTATTTATACCTTACTATGGTTATTCTACATGATGGCTACCTAACTATACATATAATAATCTACATGCTTTGCTTGCTTATTTCGTCCTGTATGTATGGTTGGTTATATGTTTCGTCCTATATTTATACCTTACTATAGTTATTCTACATGATGGCTACCTAACTATACATATAATCATCTACATGCTTTGCTTGCTTATTTCGTCCTGTATGTATGGTTGGTTATATGTTTCGCCCTATATTTATGCCTTACTATAGTTATTCTACATGATGGCTACCTAACTATACATATAATCATCTACATGCTTTGCTTGCTTATTTCGTCCTGTATGTATGGTTGGTTATATGTTTCGTCCTATATTTATGCCATACTATGGTTATTCTACATGATGGCTACCTAACTATACATATAATAATCTACATGCTTTTCTTGCTTATTTCGTCCTGTATGTATGATTGGTTTAATGTTTCGCCCTATATTTATACCTTACTATGGTTATTCTACATGATTGCTACCTAACTTTACATATAATAATCTACATGCTTTGCTTGCTTATTTCGTCCTGTATATATGGTTGGTTATATGTTTCGCCCTATATTTATGCCATACTATGGTTATTCTACATGATGGCTACCTAACTATACATATAATAATATACATGCTTTGCTTGCTTATTTCGTCCTGTATGTATGGTTGGTTATATTTTTCGCCCTATATTTATACCTTACTATGGTTATTCTACTTGATGGCTACCTAACTATACATATAATAATATACATGCTTTGCTTGCTTATTTCGTCCTGTATGTATGGTTGGTTATATGTTTCGTCCTATATTTATGCCTTATTATGGTTATTCTACATGATGGCTACCTAACTATACATATAATAATCTACATGCTTTGCTTGCTTATTTCGTAATGTATGTATGGTTGGTTATATGTTTCGTCCTATATTTATACCTTACTATGGTTATTCTACATGATGGCTACCTAACTATACATATAATAATCTACATGCTTTGCTTGCTTATTTCGTCCTGTATGTATGGTTGGTTATATGTTTCGCTCTATATTTATACCTTACTATGGTTATTCTACATGATGGCTACCTAACTATACATATAATAATCTACATGCTTTGCTTGCTTATTTCGTCCTGTATGTATGGTTGGTTATATGTTTCGTCCTATATTTATACCTTACTATGGTTATTCTACATGATGGCTACCTAACTATACATATAATAATCTACATGCTTTGCTTGCTTATTTCGTCCTGTATGTATGGTTGGTTATATGTTTCGCCCTGTATTTATACCTTACTATGGTTATTCTACATGATGGCTACCTAACTATACATATAATAATCTACATGCTTTGCTTGCTTATTTCGTCCTGTATGTATGGTTGGTTATATGTTTCGTCCTATATTTATACCTTACTATAGTTATTCTACATGATGGCTACCTAACTATACATATAATCATCTACATGCTTTGCTTGCTTATTTCGTCCTGTATGTATGGTTGGTTATATGTTTCGCCCTATATTTATGCCTTACTATAGTTATTCTACATGATGGCTACCTAGCTATACATATAATAATCTACATGCTTTGCTTGCTTATTTCGTCCTGTATGTATGGTTGGTTATATGTTTCGTCCTATATTTATGCCTTACTATGGTTATTCTACATGATGGCTACCTAACTATACATATAATAATCTACATGCTTTGCTTGCTTATTTCGTCCTGTATGTATGGTTGGTTATATGTTTCGTCCTATATTTATACCTTACTATAGTTATTCTACATGATGGCTACCTAACTATACATATAATCATCTACATGCTTTGCTTGCTTATTTCGTCCTGTATGTATGGTTGGTTATATGTTTCGCCCTATATTTATGCCTTACTATAGTTATTCTACATGATGGCTACCTAACTATACATATAATAATCTACATGCTTTGCTTGCTTATTTCGTCCTGTATGTATGGTTGGTTATATGTTTCGTCCTATATTTATGCCTTACTATGGTTATTCTACATGATGGCTACCTAACTATACATATAATAATCTACATGCTTTGCTTGCTTATTTCGTCCTGTATATATGGTTGGTTATATGTTTCGTCCTATATTTATGCCTTACTATGGTTATTCTACATGATGGCTACCTAACTATACATATAATAATCTACATGCTTTGCTTGCTTATTTCGTCCTGTATATATGGTTGGTTATATGTTTCGCCCTATATTTATGCCTGACTATGGTTATCTTCCTTAATTGTTACCTAACTATATATATCTCGACCTACATGTTTAGTTTGCTAGTATCGTCCTGTATGTCTGTTTGCCTACGTGGTTCGTCCTTATTATAAGCCTAACAGTTCTTATCTCGGAGTACATATTTGTTTGTTTTTATCGAGCTTTATGTATGTTTGTCTATGTGCTTCGTCTTATATGTATGCCTTGTTACTTAGTTTATATTAATATTTAGTTTTTTTTTTAGAATTTTAAGTGAACCTCGCATCATTCTGTTGTGCTTCTTGAAGAAACGTTATTTATCAATGTTATTTCAGATTTTGCCTAGCTTGTTGTTGTTTTTTTTCGGTTTTATAGTTTTCATATTAAGTTAACTATGCTATATAAGTGGAATAATAATTGGAAGATTGTTTCCGTAGTTCACGGGTTATCGTGACGAGCATTTCGATATTTTTTCAGTGATTTTTGATTCATAAGTTTTACTAGCCTCTTCATAAACTAGATAGTTGGAGAAAATGTTTCGCAAAGCTCAACTTTATTTAGAAAGGCATAAATATAAAATAATAAATAATTTCATTTTAATTCTCAGGCATTTTAGGACATATTCAAAAAAGATTTGTGTCATTCTCTTGAAGATCAATTCTCGAATAACATGATATAGCCTACTATCATCCCTTGTAAAATCTCGAAACACAAAATTGTTTTGTGGTATAATCGTCTTATTATGCTGTAATAACTACTGCTGTTACGCAGTCTGCAATGTATTCATTCCATTGCCCCTTTTTTTTGCAGAGTCATCTTCTGTCCTTTGTGCAAAAAGAAAATACACGCAAATATTTGTAGGATTTAGCACTTGCGATCTCCCAAAGCATGTAATGTCCAACAACTAGGTGAATTAAAATGTTGCAATAAAAATATTGAAAAGAACCCCAATACCACAAAAATAATCAAAAATAACAAATAAGACAAGTTACTTAAGATTAAACCCTTATGTACATTTCGATGACCATGTCATCATCATCAGAGGGTCTAGTTACAAAACACAATCTAGCACACAAGAAGTTACAAACTAGAATGATGATCATTCTAGTTTGTAACTTCTTGTGTGCTAGATTGTGTTTTGTAACTAGACCCTCTGATGATGATGACATGGTCATCGAAATGTACATAAGGGTTTAATCTTAAGTAACTTGTCTTATTTGTTATTTTTGATTATTTTTGTGGTATTGGGGTTCTTTTCAATATTTTTATTGTAATATATTGTACCACTGTGCTCTTGATATTGTGTAAAATGTTGCAGTTAATAATGTTTTTTGGTAAAACACATTTCAGAATGAACTACCAGTATTTTGTACAAATGGTAAATAATTGTAGGGCAGTATATTGTATACCTGAACTGTAAATAAATCTTACTCTGTAGAGGATATTTCGCATGTAACGTCCTTAACTCTATCGAGTCAGGGTTGTTTTTCACAATGTTTGATGCTATATTTAGAATTTCTAGTTATTGGACGGCCTCAATTGGAATTTTAATCCTGGAGCAGATAAAAGGGAGTGAGTTAATTCAACTTCGATTCGGTCCCTCTGACAGAAAATAACAATAATATGTTTTTTATTACTTCTTTGAAACATATGAATATGAATTGTATATGAAGTGGAGTATCAAATTAAATCTTACAAACACTGC
>JBAIZL010000007.1:24716946-24816946 GCA_036971475.1 Prosapia bicincta | reverse complement strand
TTCCTGCTATTCTCTAAATACCGCTCCCCTTACCACGAAACGAAAGCTTGTCAGAAATTATGTTTGTGGCTAGGAACGAGGTCACTCATTCCTATCTATTCTCTCGCTACCGCTTCCTTCGCCACAATACGATGGCTTCCCAGCATATACTTTAGTGACCAAGACAAAGTTACCTCGTTTCCGTACATTCTCTGCCTATCACTCCCTTCTCCACGAAACTAAGGATTCCCAGCATATACGTTAGTGTCTAAGACAAAGGTACCTCGTTTCCGTACATTCTCTGCCTACCACTACCCTCACCACGAAACCAAGGCTTGCCAGCATATACGTTAGTGACTAAGACAAAGGTACCTCGATCCCGTACATTCTCTCGCTACCACTCCCCAACCACGAAATTATGGCTTCCCTGCATATACATTAGTGACTAAGACAAAGGTATCGCGTTTCCGTCTATTCTCTAAATACCGCTCCTCTCACCACGAAACGAAGGTTTCTCAGAAAGTAGGTTTAAGGCTAAGAACAATGTAACTTAACTCTTTTCTGTATATTCTCTCGCTACCTCTCCCTTTGCCTCAAAACGATGGCTTCCCAGCATATACTTTAGTAACTAAGAACAAGATACCTCGTTCTTCTTACATTCTCTGCCTGTCACTCCCCTCACCACGAAACTAAGGCTTCCCAGCATATACTTTAGTGTCTTAGACAAAGATACCTCGTTTAAGTCTATTCTCTGGATACTGCTCCCCTTACCACGAAACGAAGGCTTCTCAGAAAGTAAGTTTGTTGCTAAGAACAAGGCACCTCGTTCCTGTCTATTCTCTCGCTACCGCTCCCTTCACTACAAAACGATGGCTTCGCAGCATATACTTTAGTAACTAAGAACATGATACCTCGTTCTTCTTACATTCTCTGCCTATCACTCCCCTCCCAGCATAAACGTAATGACTATGACAAAAGTACTTCGTTACCGTCCATTCTCTTGCTACCTCTCTATTTTCCACGAAAAGTGTCTCAGTAAATACGTTAGAGACTAAGAACAAAGTACCTCGTTTCCATACATTTTTTCGCTACCGCTCCCGTCACCACGAAACAAAGGCTTCCCAGCATATACGTTAGTGACTAAGAACAAAGTACCTCATTTTCCTCCATTCTCTCGCTACCGCTTTCCTCCCTACGATAAGAAGGCTTTACAGCGTTTATGTTAGTGCCTAAGACAAAGGAACGGTGTACCGTCCATTCTCTCGCTACCGCTTCCCTTCCTACGATAAGAAGGCTTTACAGCATTTATGTTAGTGCCTAAGACAAAGGAACGGTGTACCGTCCATTCCCTTGCTACCGCTCCCCTCCCTACGATAAGAAGGCTTTACAGCATTTATATTAGTGCCTAAGACAAAGGAACGGTCTACCGTCCATTCCCTTGCTACCGCTTCCCTCCCTACGATAAGAGGGCTTTACAGCATATACGTTAGTGCCTAAGACAAAGGTCCGGTCTACCGTCCATTCTCTCGCTACCGCTCTCCTACCTACGATAAGAAGGCTTTACAGCATATATGTTAGTGCCTAAGACAAAGGTCCGGTCTACCGTCCATTCCCTTGCTACCGCTTCCCTCCCTACGATAAGAGGGCTTTACAGCATATATGTTAGTGCCTAAGACAAAGGTCCGGTCTACCGTCCATTCCCTTGCTACCGCTTCCCTCCCTACGATAAGAAGGCTTTACAGCATATATGTTAGTGCCTAAGACAAAGGTCCGGTCTACCGTCCATTCCCTTGCTACCGCTTCCCTCCCTACGATAAGAGGGCTTTACAGCATATACGTTAGTGCCTAAGACAAAGGTCCGGTCTACCGTCCATTCTCTCGCTACCGCTCTCCTACCTACGATAAGAAGGCTTTACAGCATATATGTTAGTGCCTAAGACAAAGGTCCGGTGTACCGTCCATTCTCTCGCTACCGCTCTCCTACCTACGATAAGAAGGCTTTACAGCATATATGTTAGTGCCTAAGACAAAGGTCCGGTGTGCCGTCCATTCTCTCGCTACCGCTTCCCTCCCTACGATAAGAAGGCTTTACAGCATTTATGTTAGTGCCTCAGACAATGGTCCGGTGTATTGTCCATTCTCTCGCTACCGCTTCCCTCCTTACGATAAGAAGGTTTTATAGCATATACGTTAGTGCCTCAGACAAAGGTCCGGTGTACCGTCCATTCTCTTGCTATCGCTTCCCTCCCTACGATAAGAAGGCTTTACAGCATATGTGTTAGTGCCTAAGACAAAGGTCCGTTAGTAGTTAGTTGCGCCACTTTGGCAAAAAAGTGGTGGGGAAATTAGGCCTATGACGCACTAACCTAAGCTAGCTAAATTGCATCTAACCTAACCCACCTCTAAGTGTAGGGGTGATATCAGCTACGTTCAGGACCTTCCCCGGGGGTTGCTCCGGGGGTGGAATCGGGGGTGGGATTGGTTTTCGAAAAAATTTTGGAAAAATGTGTGTTGAATGATAGGGAGAGTATACATTGTATTTTGGCTGGAGTTGGGGGTGGGTTCACTAGGGGTAGTTTTAAATAATATATGAAATTGCCAAAAATTTATCGGTTAGATCAAATGACTAAACAACCGTATGCGGTATGTTTATAGTATGTGGTGGATAGATGCGGGGGTGGGTTCACCTGGGGTTGTTTTAAATAATATATCAGATTATCAAAAAATGATCGGGGTCCTAGGTAAAAGTCACCCAGGAGTCGCGCTCGAGGTAAAGTCACCCAGGAGCTAGGCCTTAGGTAAAGCTACCTTGGAGCAAGGCCTCAGGTAAAGCCATCCCGAGGCCGACGCTTAAGTAAAGCCGCCCTCGAGAAACGCCGTAGGTAAATTCACACTAGAGTAAGGCTTTAGGTGGGGGGTTGTTTTTAATAATATATGAAATTGCCAAAAATTGATCGGTTATATCAAATGACCAAACAACCGTATGGGGTATGTTTAGAGTCCATTTTGGATAGATGTGGGGGTGGGTTCACCTGGGTAGTGTTCAGATTGCCAAAAGTGATCGGTCCCTGGAGTAGGTGTCCTAGGTAAAAGTCACCCTGGAGTCGTGCATGAGGTAGAGCCACCCAAGCGTCAGGTATAGCATCCCTGGAGCACGTCCTCAATTAAACACAACCTGAAGCCAGTCCTTAGGTAAAGTGAACCTGGAATCTGGCCTTAGGTAAAGCTACCTTGGAGTCAGCCCTTAAGTAAAGCTACCCAAGAGTCGGGCCTTAGGTCCTGGTATGTTGCTATATCAATTACAGCCTCTCGACTAAGACAAATACCTCCATCAAATCTTAGGTAAGGCTACCTTGGAGTCATACCTTAGGTAAAGTCACACTGGAGTCGTGCTTGAGGTAAAGCCACCCAGGAGCTAGGCCTTAGGTATAGCCCTCATAGAGTATGGACATAGGTAAAACCATCCTGAAGCCTGGCCCTAGCTAGAGCCAGCCTGGAGGTAGGCCTGAGGCAAAATCACACCAGAGATAGTAAAGGCACCATGGAGTCAATCCTCATTGGAGCCGGACTTTAGATAAAGCTACCCAAGAGTCGGGCCATATGTAAAGACAGTCTGGAGTCAGACCTTAGGTAACAGTCATGCCTGAGGCCAGGTATCAGGTAAAGCCTGTCTGGAATCAGACCTTAGGTAATGCAACCCCGGAGTAGGACCATAGGTAAAGCCACCCAGGAGCTAGGCCTTAGGTGAGGCTACTATGGAGTTAGACCTTAGGTAAGGCTACCTTGGAGCAAGGCCTCAGGTAAAGCCATCCCGAAGGAGGCCCTTAGGTTAAGTCACCCTGGAGAAAGGCCTTAGGTAAATTCATATACTATGCCAAGCCGACATACATGAATCCCTACAAGGGCCAACTATGTCGGTAAACCACTGGCCAAAGCCTTTATGATCTGAGCCTGACACACATTTACAACTCTTCTATCATATAAAGCCTCAGGCAAGCGCCGTATAGTTCATATGGGAAATACTATATGTACTATACGTTCTTGTCCATTCTCTGGCAACCCCTGTCTTTATCACGTATCGCATTCTTGCTGACAAGTAAGATAGTGACCGAGACTATGAGAACACGTTCTTGTCCGATCTCTGGCAATCCCTTTCCTAATTACGTAACGCATTGTAGCTAACACGTAAGTTAGATGCCGAGACCATGAGAACACGTTATTGTCTAATCCCTTTCAACCCCTGTCCTTATCACGTATCGCATTGTTGCTGACAAGTAAAATAGTGGAAGAGACAATGAGTACACGTTATTGTCTACTCTCTGGCAACCCCTGTCCTTATTACGTAACGCATTGTTGCTAACAAGTAAGGTAGTGGCCGAGACCATGAAAACACGTTCTTGTAAAATCTCTGGCAACCCCTGTCGTTATCACGTATCGCATTCTTGCTGACCAGTAAGTTAGTGGCCGAGATCATGAGAACACGTTCTTGTCCGATCTCTGGCAATCCCTTTCCTAATTACGTAACGCATTGTAGCTAACACGTAAGTTAGATGCCGAGACCATGAGAACACGTTATTGTCTAATCCCTTTCAACCCCTGTCCTTATCACGTATCGCATTGTTGCTGACAAGTAAAATAGTGGAAGAGACAATGAGTACACGTTATTGTCTACTCTCTGGCAACCCCTGTCCTTATTACGTAACGCATTGTTGCTAACAAGTAAGGTAGTGGCCGAGACCATGAAAACACGTTCTTGTAAAATCTCTGGCAACCCCTGTCGTTATCACGTATCGCATTCTTGCTGACCAGTAAGTTAGTGGCCGAGACCATGAGAACACGTTATTGTCCAATCTCTGCCAACCCCTGCCCTTATCACGTATCGCATTCTTGCTGACAAGTAAGTTAGTGGCCGAGACCATGAGAACACGTTCTTGTCCAAACTCTGGCAACTCCTGTCATTATCACGTATCGCATTCTTGCTGACAAGTAAGTTAGTGGCCGAGACCATGAGAACACGTTATTGTCCAATCTCTGCCAACCCCTGTCCTTATCACGTATCGCATTCTTGCTGACAAGTAAGTTAGTGGCCGAGACCATGAGAACACGTTATTGTCCAATCTCTGCCAACCCCTGTCCTTATCACGTATCGCATTCTTGCTAACAAGTAAGTTAGTGGCCGAGACCATGAGAACACGTTATTGTCCAATCTCTGCCAACCCCTGTCCTTATCACGTATCGCATTCTTGCTAACAAGTAAGTTAGTGGCCGAGACCATGAGAACACGTTATTGTCCAATCTCTGCCAACCCCTGTCCTTATCACGTATCGCATTCTTGCTAACAAGTAAGTTAGTGGCCGAGACCATGAGAACACGTTATTGTCCAATCTCTGCCAACCCCTGTCCTTATCACGTATCGCATTCTTGCTGACAAGTAAGTTAGTGGCCGACACCATGAGAACACGTTATTGTCCAATCTCTGCCAACCCCTGTCCTTATCACGTATCGCATTCTTGCTAACAAGTAAGTTAGTGGCCGAGACCATGAGAACACGTTATTGTCCAATCTCTGCCAACCCCTGTCCTTATCACGTATCGCATTCTTGCTGACAAGTAAGTTAGTGGCCGAGACCATGAGAACACGTTATTGTCCAATCTCTGCCAACCCCTGTCCTTATCACGTATCGCATTCTTGCTGACAAGTAAGTTAGTGGCCGAGACCATGAGAACACGTTATTGTCCAATCTCTGCCAACCGCTGTCCTTATCACGTATCGCATTCTTGCTGACAAGTAAGTTAGTGGCCGAGACCATGAGAACACGTTATTGTCCAATCTCTGCCAACCCCTGTCCTTATCACGTATCGCATTCTTGCTGACAAGTAAGGTAGTGGCCGAGACCATGAAAACACGTTATTGTCCAATCTCTGCCAACCCCTGTCCTTATCACGTATCGCATTTTTGCTGACAAGTAAGTTAGTGGCCGAGACCATGAGAACACGTTATTGTCCAATCTCTGCCAACCCCTGTCCTTATCACGTATCGCATTCTTGCTGACAAGTAAGGTAGTGGCCGAGACCATGAGAACACGTTATTGTCCAATCTCTGACAACTACTGTCAGTAGGAAGGGGCATAGAATAGCGCGTCCACCCCTAAACTCGGCCGCTACGTAACCTAGGACTATAGGGGTAGTTTTGGATGATGCTCAAGGCCATCCCGACCTTGACCCCAGACCCGGGGGTGGTTTTGACCACGTTCAGGGGGGTAGGGGGTAGTTTTTCGAAAAAAAAAAAAAAAAATCGGCCGCTACGTAACCCAGGACTATAGGGGTAGTTTCAGATGACGCAGGAGGTCATCTCGGCCCCGACCCCAGACCCGGGGGTGGTTTCGACCACGTTTAGAGGGGTAGGGGGTAGTTTTTCGAAAAATTTTTTATTTTAACCTAACTCGACCGCTACGTAACCTAGGACTATAGGGGTAGTTTCGGATGACGTAGGGGGTTGACGCCTACCTGATGCCGGCCTAAGGGGTGATTTCGACCGCGTCTAGAGGGGTAGGGGTAGTTTTTCGAAAAAATTTATTTCCAACACACTGACCCAAGCTAGCCAAAATGGATCTAACCTAACCTAACCTACGTGAAGGGGGTGACCTCGGCTACGTTCACGACCATCTCTGGGGGTAGCTCTGGGGTTGGATTGGGGGTGGGGGTAGTTTTCGAAAAAATTTTGGAAAATCGTGTCTTGACCGATAGGGTGTGTCTAAAATTTATTATTGCGTCGGTAGGGGTAGTTTCACCTAGGGGTAGTTTTTGAATAAAATACGAAAATGCCGAAAATCGAACGGTTGGATCGAATGGCTGTATGGGATATGTCTAGAGTCCAATAAGGAACGCTGCGGGGGTGGATTCACCAGGGGTAGTTTTTACAAAAAATATGAAATTGCCGAAAATCGACCGGCTGGATCAAATGACCGTATATGGTATGGTTAAAGTCTATAATGGACCGTTGTGGGGCGGGTGCACCTGTTTTCAGATTGTCAAAAATAATCGGGGTCCTAGGTAAAAGTCACCCGGGCATTAGTTAAAGCAGCCAAGGTAGAGCCAATATGGAGCACGCTATTGGTTAAGGCCAAACCTAGCCCAGCCACCCGGCAGCTAGGCCTTAGGTAAAGCTAACACGGAGCTAGCCCTCGGGTAAAGGCATCTCAAGGCCGACCCTTAGGTAAAGTAACCCCGGAATAACTCCGGTGGTGGGGGTAACGTTTGGAAAGATTTAACGGTTATCTGATGACGTATCAGCGCTTGAGCGAGTCTAGGCAAGTAGTAGGCATACCCTAACTAGAGTGGTCTACCCTAAATAAATTGGCGGATGCAGGGGCAAGGGGCAAACCTGCAGAGTTAACACACTATCTTGGAGGTAGACCCATCCAAACCTCAGGCATAGCATCCCTGCAGCGGGGATTTAGCCAACCCAAGATAGGCCCTTAAGTAAAGCCCCCTGAAGAAAAGGCCTAAGGTAAAGCTACCTTTGAGCCTGGTCTTAGGTAAAGCCTCTTTGGAGGTAGACCTTAAGTAAAGCTACCCAAGAGTCCGGCCAGGCTGGATGCTATATCAATTACAACCTATCGACCAAGACAAATACCTCCACCAAGTCCTAGGTAAAGCTACCACGGAGTTAGACCTTAGGTAAAGCTAACAAGGAGCAAGGCCTCGGGTAAAAGCTATCCCGAAGCCACGCCCTAGGTAAAGTAACCCATGAACTAGACCTCCGGTAAAGCTACCACGGAGTTAAACCCTAGGTAAAGCTAACACGAAGCAAAGCCTCGGGTAAAAGCTATCCCGAAGTCATGCCCTAGGTAAAGCTACCATTGAGGCAGACCAACGGTAAAGCTACCACGGTGTCGGGGCTTAGGTAAAGCTACCATGGAGTTAGACCATAGGTAAAGCAAACACGGAGCAAGGACTCAGGTAAAAGCCATCTCGAAGCCTGCCGATAGTTAAAGTAACCCTGGATTCAGGCAACAAGTGGGGGGTGGTTATCAAATGAAATTACCCAAAAATGATCGGTTAGATCAAACGACCAACGACGTACATAGAGTTCAAATAGTCAACAAGTTGAATCAACCAATCACAACGCAGGGGCCCGGTAGGCCTACGTAAACGGTCAATGTAAGACGAGAAGGCCTATATAACGTGTTAAACCTATATATATGACAGCCCACATAATGTGTTAAACAAATATGCAAGCCTACATACATACTATGCTAGGCCGACATACTATATCGGTAAATCACCGGCCAAAGCCTATATGAACTGAGATAGTTTCACCTCATATATCAGGTAGAACCACGGGCAGGCAACCGTATAATATGGGGAGTACTATAAGGTATAGCTAAACCAATATATACGATAGCCCACATAATGTGTTAAATACGCAAGCTTGCATACATACTATGCTAGGCCTACATACATGAATCCCTAAATGCGCCTACTATGTCTGTAAATCACTGGCCAAAACCATTATGACCTGAGCTATTTTCACCTCTTCTATCAGGTTGATCCTGGCAACCGTATAATATGGGAGGTACTATAGGGTACATCTACCAATGCATAACCTATCAAGCCAACGTAAAGGTTTATGACGTATCCGCGGTCGAGCGACTCAGGTATTAGACCCACCCTAACTAGAGGGGCAAAGGGTTATGATTGTTAAACTCAAAATTTGTCTATGCTACAAAATAATAAACAAAGCAACAAAGCCCCGTCGTTTCAGGGAATACGCTTGACCGTGTGCTAGACATGTACAGACTTGCAGAGATAACACATTATCTAAAAACCGCAACGGCAGCCGCTATAGCAAGCTTAAAAGTCGCACGGCTGTGTCGTTGTGAATCTAGGCTCGCGTCTATGTTTTGATTAATGTATCAATTTACTGTGTACTGTCGTCATACCAGGCCTACATATATATAATCAGAAATCAGTGTAAATAATCAAATAGCCTCAATGGATATATCCTATAGCTGTAAATGTATCTAGATATAAAGGTATATATGGAGAAACACTAATAGCTAACAATGCATAACCTATCACGCCCATGACGGTCAACAAATATTACAATATAATTTAAAAAAGTTACGCAACCTATATACATACAATGCTAACCAATATAGGCATATATACTATGTTAAACCAGCATGTAATATACTCTAAATATATAACCTATATACAGCCCTTATTAGGCAAATATCCCCGTTACCCACATAGGCCTATGTTAAACCAGGATGAATGATAGCTTATATAGTGTGTTCAATAAATATGCGTGTAAACCCACATAAATACTATGCTAACCAGCATGGATGCTATCCTACATAGGCTTATATACTATGTTAGGCATGCATACGTAATTACCTATATAGTGTGTTAAATAAATATGCGTGTAAACCAAATAAATACTATGCTAAGCCAACATGCACGCTATCATACTATGTTAGACCTACATAATGTGTTAAACATATATGTGTGTAAGCCGACAAGGGCCTACAAATTATATCCAATGCATAGTTTAGCTAAACGGCTATCACACACTATCCTACAAGCTGCCCACAAATTACCACAAATTACCTGATACATAGCCCGGCTAATCATTAACACATAGTAGGCCCCAACACATAATATCTGGTGCATAGCCTCGCTAAATAAGCATAAACTCCCGGCTTATCAATTATGTATGGTCTAGATATAGTCACACATGTCATTTCAAAAGTCAGCTGGAAAGAAACACTAGCCTGGCTAATCATTATCACATAGTAGGCCCCAACACATAATCTCCAATGCATAGCCAGGCTAATGTTCATCATGTAGTACCCAATGCATAGCTTGAGTATGGTTTAACAAACAGTATCCAAAGCATAGCCTGACCAAGGGATATCACATGAGTAGGCTGATTACAAACTAACACATAATAATCATTGCATAGTCTGGCTAATGGTTATTAAATAGTACCTGTTGCATAGCCAGGCTAATGATTAACACATAGTACCCGATGCATAGTCTGACTAGGGTAAACACATAGTATCCGAACCATAGATTGACTAATGGTTAACACATGGTATCCAAAGCAAAGCTAGGCTAGCGAATAACTAGTGGTTAGTTTGACTATGGTTAACACACACACAGTATCCGATGCGTAGCTTAGCTAATGAATGGCTCGACTAAGGCTAACACACAGTATCCGGATCGAATATGACGTCATCCAGGGCGAAGACGGCGGCTATGTTGATACCGTGATGGCCAGTGTAGGCTAGATCAAATAACCAAACCACTGCCTTACGCTAAGTTTAGCCGACCAACATTTACACCAAGCTCAAATAGGCTACGGCCAGATCAGCGTTTCAGCTAATGGGTTATGGTTAGTGAAGGCACCAACAAAGGCCTTAGGCCCTAGACATAGCTACCAACGCATACCAAAATATCTATGCAGAAACCTTCAAGGCCTGTCTAGGTATGTTGTATCATTTACAGCATCAAAACTTAGGTAAAGCTACCTTTCAGGTAGGCCCTAGGTAAAGCTACCTTTGAGGTAGGCCTTAGGTAAAACCACCCCGAGGTCTGGTCGTAGGTAAAGCTAGCTTAGAGAAGGGCCCGTGTTTTGCCCTAATCAGATTTTAACGCACTTTAACGACAGTTTACATTTCTGTTAGATTTAGCATGAGTTTACATGTTTTTGCGAAGTTATATTTAGCCTAAATTATGCCGGGTGATTGGAATTTTTACAGAGATATGTCTAAGCTAGTGTTAAACTTATCTAGAGGCCGAGATTACTAGATATCTATTAATGTGTCTCGTGCGGGTTGCGACCTGTCAAGCAGATTGTAATGTGTATAATGCAGCCGTAACTAGATTTAACACTGAATGATTATCGTTCAAATCATATTATTATCAAGACACTAGTACTTATCCTATGTTGACCTCTACCTATATAGTTTGTTTTAGGAGTTTCAATAAGTACAAACACGTTTAAACAAAATCATTTTATTGATCACATAGTAGTATTATTTACATTAGGCTTAGCTACGATAGGTATACTCTTATCGTAGCGGATGCCCGCACTCTGCATATGCTACACTCTTGAAGGTTCAATGCACACCCCAGACAGGCAAACACATGTCCGCACGGTAGAAGGGCAACCTGTATTTCTTCGATACAGCAAATCTTGCACAGCGTACGATCAATCTGATTGTTTACACCGTCATCGTCGTCCGAGTAGTCTTCATCGTCTGTTGTACAGATGTCTTCCCCCATCTGTGCCTGTTTAGCACATATACCCACTATGTATTTACATTTAGGAAACCACTTTGCATGTTCCTGTAACGGATCATCATTCGCTGACCAATCTTTAAGGCCTCCGGCGCATGTAAAGCACAATGTTTGATCTTCTGGGCCGGTGTAAAAGAATCCCGCCTCGCTGAGACGCTCGGGGTTGACAGTATCGTTTGACACTCCTTTCCAAGTACGAAACGATCGTAATCTACGACGATACGGTGATAGTTTGGGGAAGGCTTTCTTCTCGATTGTGAGAGTATCTGTCCAGTAGTAGACACCTACCATGGTGTTGTCTGAGGACTTGGGTCTGTGCTGTCCGTACTTATATTGTTGGTTAGGGGATGATTACGTCAAGGTTGATCAGAGGCATGTTGAACTCGTTCAGATTTGTACACTCCCGCCCTTTGGCCGACCTTCCCTGCAGATGGACTAGTGTTATGGCAAGCAACAGTTAAACCTATACAGATGACCGTCCGGACGCCATCTTGACCGACATTTTGTTTGACGTCATTTGCTGCGGTTATGTTGATATCGCGGTCATAACAGTATTAATGTATAGGTTTTAAACAAGCATTGTCGAACTCTGTGAGTATGATCTACTCTATTACCGTCGGTCATAGAGGTAATTATATACCGTTTTTCGGCTTGTGATGAGCAATTACGCGGGGAGGGGTGAAGTAGGTATATATGCCGGGAATTTCATACAGAGAGCACCAGTCTTCGGCGTTTTTGCAATTACGTGTGTTAAGATTAACGATGACCGATAAAAGTATTCAGTCAGAGGTGAGTATGAAATAGTGTGTTCTTTCTTCTAAATGCTTTCTATTTTTCGTTATTCCAATTTTTCCATTGGTTTTCCAGCCAACAAACAACGACGATGAAACGGGTATATGGGATGATAGCAGACGTAGCCCAAGGACACCGTACTATAGCCGCAATTCGATGGAGGCCGAACCGAGTACCTCTGGTACCACATCGCAGGTAATTATATACAATTTAGACTATTATCAGAGGCTCATTTTCATATCTAATAATGATATGTTTCTTTCAGGGGACAAACACTCCAGCCAAAGGACTCGAGTCTACCAACCATCCAACACTGGTGATTATTGTATTCCTAGTGCGTTATTAACGTTATCTTTGTATTTTTCATTACTAATAAATTGTATTTCATAGGCTGGACCAATAAATCACGCTATCATCAGGGTTGGAAATAGAGTTTTTCATTCAAGCGTATTAGAGGAGGAACTGAAGCACATACGAGGGGTCGAGCATGCCCGTATTGACTGCTTACTTTGTTTAGGACGTAGGATACGATATCCTCCTCAATATGCGGTAAGCTTGTATTGTACGGTGATAGTAGTAGTATAGGCTTATACAAGATTTTTTTAATTTCTATTTAATCCTTTTCTAGACTGTTGTGGAGTATGCACGTGCAGCTGCAGCACGTAGCGTAACGACTGATGCACTACATATGCTAAGACGGCTTGTATCGGACCTAGAGGCGGCGTTGCGTAAAGACACGTGTGAGGATAGCTTCTACGCAGTCGGCGTATGGAGGATTATGATTGGCGAGCTGGACAAGCTAGTTGAAGAGGGCAGAAGAAGAGTGGCCGTCGCTGAAGCGAAGGCAGTAATGGTCGAGCGAGACCCTCCATACACGGTCGTAAGTGTTACATTTTGTAGCGATACCTGAGTAGTGACGGGGTGCCTTTATCCCCCCAATGAGAGAGCAGTATTTGTTACCCCCACCACCAGCTAAGCCCCGCCCCTAGAGGTTGATTGGTGTGCTGGATCGGGAGGGCCATTTTGTTTTGGTGTAAGCCCTGCCCTGGAGGGCCATTTTGTTCTGGTGACGTAATTGTTTGAAGATGAAAAAATATAAATGCGTATTGGGGAATGGAACCGTGGACGTTTGGTTTGCTGGCGTGTGACGCTAGCGACTGAGCTACGATGTAGTCAGTTGTGTGTTGTGGTTAGATGTAGGTAGAAGTATGTCGTGAGTGTTGGATGTTGGTTTGGTTGTATGAAATAAGAGTAAAACGTGTATTTGTATAAGAATAAATATTTTTATTGTGTTAAGAATATAATTATAAATACAGGATTATACATAAAATATAAATCTGGGAATTGACAGAATTTAGAGGGGAGACTTGATTAACTATGATATTTTGCACAATCATTCCATGTTCAGAAATAGTCGGCAGCGTCTGTCTGCGGGTTTCCGGCATATGGGGCACCTCTGCACCCTTTCCGCACACTCCCTGCAATAAACGTGACCGCAGGGTATGATGGCAGTGCATGGTGGTCGTTCTAAGCAGACAGTGCAGTCTGCTATACGGTAGCCACTGTTTCCTACAATCTGCTCTTCTGATGTTCTCTGTTTCAACATACAAAACAAAGAAGATAATTTTCTTGTAAATGAATAGCATAAATATCAGGTTTTACAAATTGTAACACTTACGACTACGCCTGAAGGGATTCGATCGGCCATTATCGCCGCCGCTTCAGCGACAGCCACTCTTCTTCGACCCTCTTCGAGTAGCTTATGTAGATCGCTCATCATTATCCGCCATACGCCGACCGCATAGAAATTTTCCTCGTATCCATCTCTTTGAAACGCTGCCTCTAAGTCCGCTACGAGTCTTTTTAGTATCTGCAGTGCATCAGCCGATACTCTACGAGCTGCAGTTGCCCGTGCGTTTCCCACAGCCGTCTAAGAAAATTAATTAGAAATGAAATTCAATTATAATCCTCTGATATTACTGCTATTATCATCGTACAATAAAACTTACTGAATATTGAGGAGGATACCGTGTCCTACTTCCTAAGCAAAGGAAACAGTCGATACGGGAATGCTCGAGTCCTTGTATGTGCTTTAGTTCCTCATCTAGTTCCCCCGAATAAGAAGCTCGATCTCTGAGTCTATTTACAACGTGATCTAATATTGCAGCCTATAAAATACAATGTATTAGTAATGAGCAAATAAGAATATAACAGTAATAATTTATTAAGAATACAATAATCACCGGCGTTGGGTGGTCGGTGTTGCTACGATCAGTCAAAGGCTCTCTGGTTCTAGAAGGTGTGTTTGTTCCCTGAAAGAAAAAAACGCTTATTAGATGAAACTGTTAATAATCTAAATTGTTTGGAAACGGTAAAGGCAGTTCATTAATAATCACCGATGTTGGGTGGGCGGTGTTGCTACGATCAGTCAAAGGTACTCTAGGAGGAGTCGTAATGTTTGTTTCCTGAAAGAAAAAAGCTTATTAGATATGAAAATGAAACTGTTAATAATTTAAATTATTTATAATTACCTGTGACGGAGTCTCCCCGCTATGATCAACTATCGATTGGCGTCTATAGTACGGTGTCCATGTAACCCCATGTAATATTGATGGGCTACGTCTGTTACGATCGATTTCGTTAGCATGATTATCTAATTCTTCCCAAATGCCCGTTTCATCGTAGCCAGAATCATCGTTGTTTGTTGTGTCATTAGACTGAAAACCAATGAAAAATTGCAATAACGAAACATAAAAACTTTAACAAAAAAAAAGAACACACTATTTCATACTCACCTCTGATTGATTACGTCTATCGGTCATCGTGTTTCTGAAATAAATCGATAATTTTTGAAATAAATTAAGTATTTGTTTAAAAAGAGTATTCGTTAATCAAGTCAGCTCCCCCCGTGGGATGAACTCTAATAGTTCGCCCCAGTGAAAACAGCTCCAGCCACGCTGTAATCAGTGGTGACCACTCCATTAATATATGTCACCCCCTTGAAAATAAATTTACCGTCGTATTTCCATTATCACCATATCTTACCGACATTTCTCCAACTCCAGAAGAATCTTTCTCTATAGCAGTATCGTTTCGGAAAAAGTAGTCTTTTTTATATCGTCAGTCAACTTGAACAGATGAACGGTTGTTACGAGCACAGATAATACAGTATTCTTTATTCAACGCCCAACGACTTTAAAGGCACCAAAATTCGCTCGTAAACCGGAACCGCTCAAGCCAGCTCCCCGTGGGACGAACTCTAAGAGTTCGTCCCAGTGAAAACAGCTCCAGCCACGCTGTAATCAGTGGTGACCACTCCATTAAAATATGTCACCCCCTTGAAAATAAATACGATTTACGGCCGTATTTCCATTATCACCGTCTTACCGACATGACGTGTAATGACAAATTTGCATTTCTCCAACTCCGGAAGATCGGAATCTTTCACTATCGCTGTATACCGTTTCGGAAAAAAAGTAGTCTTTTTTATATCGTCGTCATCAAAGTCAACCTGAATAGACGAGCCATGAACGGTTGTTACGAGTTTCGCACAGATAATGCCGTATTCTTTGTTCAACGCCAACGACTTTAACGACACCAAAATTCGCTCGTAAACCGGAACCGCATTGAACCGGTTAACTGTCGAATTTTTGGAGAGCTGACTTGCAGTATTCATAATTAAGATAAAACACACACACAACGCACCTAACTGCAAAGCGCTGAAGACTGATGCTCTCTGTATGTTGGTACCGGCTTATATACTGTGCAACTCCCCACGCGTCCTTTGTGTAGTTCCCATGACGTAGTTGCCCAAAGCGGCTGTGTCACGCAACGGAAAGTTTAGAAATCATTGACCTTTTCCCACACTCGAGGTTGTACCGTGTGAAATCGTTGAACTTTCACTCCCACTCGCGGTCGTGCAGTGAAAGGATTAGAAATCGCTGACCTACTTTCACTCCTACTCGCGGTCGTGCAGTGAATGGATTAGAAATCGCTGGCCTATGTCTCCCACTCTAAACAGGTTGCTATATAAACCCGTATATTACAGGTAGGACAGTATACTCCGGTCTCATTCAGACTGCAAAGAGGTAAGTGTGATTGTTATTCTATCTCTGTTTCTAATAAACAGTTAGCTATATAACAGTTAGCACAGTATACTCGGGTCTCATTCTGACTGCAAAGAGGTAAGTGTGATTGTTATCCTATCTCTGTTTCTAATTTGACTTCTTAAAATAAAACCTATATTATGGCCGTGTATATTTTTTCTAATGTGCAAACCTATGTAAAGAAATTCCGTTTATACGGGAATAAAATTGTTTTTAAATTCAATACACCCCCTGAAGGTGTAGGAGAGATTGAATGGGTTAGACAGGGACTTCAAGAGTTGGTTGAATCTGTGACTAGGGGTACAACAGACGAAGATCGACTTGGTTTTACTATGACTAGCATAAACTTTAAGAATCGTACACCTGGGTACGTAGCCTTCAGACCTGCTTCGGAAATAACGTCAGACACGCTTTGGAGCGTTTTTGGCGGAATAGTCCAGAGTAACGCTGAGGGATTTATGTCAGGTGATACCTTCCAGGTATCGTGTACCAAGGTTAGAGTACCTGTAGGCCGGGGTCGACGTAGGCGTGGGATTTACAATAACTTTGACGAAGAGTGTCACAGCAGAACGGGAATCGTTGTAATTAAAAATAAAGATGCTTTGTGTTTGCCTTGTGCTCTTGTGGTTGGCATTGCTCGGGCGCAAAATGACAAAGAATATAAAGCTATAATACAGAACAAAGGTAAACGTCAGACCGTTAGGGCACAGCAACTAATGGCTGACGCTAATGTAGAAATTACCGAGTCAGGTGCCGGTGTGAATGAGTTACAAGCGTTTCAAAATCATTTGACAGAATATAAAATCACGGTGTACAGTTACGGTAGTAGAGGTAGGCATGTGTTATTTGAAGGTAATGTGAACAATCCCAAGTATAAAATAAATTTGCTATTTCACAAGTCCCATTTTAATGTGATTACCAGTTTAACTGGCGCGTTTGCGTGTCAATTCTACTGTGAAGCATGTCGAACACCATACAACACTTTAGGCAAACACAGATGTTCAGCTATCTGTTATTCTTGTAAACGGTCTCCGCCGTGTGTGCTAGACGACAACGGAGGTATTCAATGCGGTGACTGTAACCGTCACTTTATGAACCAGCAATGTTACAACACACATTCCGTAAGCGTTTGCAAGTATATTAGAAAATGTTTAATGTGTGAGAAGGTAATATTTACTCTAGATCGTAAAACCACACATCAGTGTGGAGAGGTTTATTGTAAAATGTGCTTAGAGTACAAACCGGCTAACCATCGGTGTTACATGAAAATCAATACACAAAAGCCTCCAGTTAAAGATTTCATGTTTCTATTTTTCGACCTGGAAACGCGTCAAGACGAAGTCCTTGATAGCACTCACGTGCACAGGGTAAACTTATGCATTTCTCAACAGTACTGTTGGAAATGCGTAAATGGCGAACGTTGCCGTAATTGTACGCCACGAACTCGTGTTTTTAAAGAGAGTCCAGTTGAAGGGTTCATGGCCTACATAATGGATGCGCGTAAAACGTTTAAAAAGGTGTGCGTTATCGCTCATAATGGACAGGCATTTGATTTCCAATTCCTTTTGAAATACGTTCTGGAAGAAACTCAGTTTACACCTGAATTGATAATGCGTGGAACTAGGATTATAAAGATGGAGATCGATAACATAAAGTTTATTGATTCTCTAAACTATATGCCAATGGCATTGTCTAAACTCCCTGAAGCGTTCGACCTACCTCCCGAAAAAAAGAAGGGTTACTTTCCCCACCTTTTCAACACAGTGGCCAATGAAAATTATGTAGGTCCTATTCCAGCAAAGGAATACTACTGTCCTGACTCAATGTTCGAAAAGAACAATACAAAATTCTTACAGTGGTACGATGAACAGGTCTCCAACGGTTATGTATTCAATTTTCAAAGGGAAATATTCGAATATTGCCTCTCTGATGTTGATATATTAGCTCAAGCCTGTATAAAGTTTCGTGCTTCGTTCTTGCAGGAATGCAATGTAGATCCGTTTCTCGAGGCCGTCACTATTGCTAGCGCGTGTAGCCTAGCGTTCAGAAGAAATTTTCTCAAGCCAAACACAATAGGCATACTGCCAAAGAATGGATACAGACTCGTCGATAAGCAGTCCACCATTGCTCTACAGTGGCTCGCATGGATCGAAGACCAGAAAGGCTATCGACTGGAGCATGCTGGTAGAGGTCGTGAAATTAAAGTAGATGGTATAAAGGTCGACGGACTATGTGACCAAACGAAGACCGTATATGAATTTCACGGCTGTTACTGGCACGGATGTCCAAACTGTTACACATTTGGGCGTGATTCACCTCTAATCGACGACCCGTCAGACACTCATAGTGCTCGACTGACCAGGACTAAAGCTAAGACGGCTAAGTTGTCCCGTCATTATAATGTTGTCGAGTTGTGGGAGTGTGAATTTTATAGGATGAAAAAAATAAACAAAAGGATGGCATACCTTGATTCCCACCCTCTAATACATCTCACACCACTAAACCCTCGAGATGCGTTTTTCGGCGGTCGTACGGGGAATGTAAAATCGTACCATATGTGTCAGGAGAACGAGAAGATTCGGTACATTGATGTTTGTTCCTTGTACCCCTGGGTGTGTAAGTACCGAGAATATCCGATAGGACATCCGCAAATACACGTCGGTAATAATGAGTGTAGAGCCGCAGGAATGTCTGCTGACGGCCTCCTGAAATGTACAGTCCTACCTCCTCGGGATTTGTATCATCCAGTGCTGCCGGTCAGGATGAACGATAAATTGATGTTCATCCTATGCCGTACATGTGGTGAGAACCTTATACCTGGAGACTGTACTCACTCTCTTGACGAACGGACGTTGACAGGAACATGGACTATGGACGAGATACGCAAAGCTGTGCAGAAAGGTTACGTGATATTGGAAATGTATGAGCTCTGGCAATACGAAATGGCTTCATTTGACAAAGGGAACGGACTGTTTACCGACTATATTAATAAATTTTTAAAAATAAAGCAGGAGGCTTCAGGTTACCCAGAGTGGTGTCGTACTGAACAAGACAAAATAGACTATGTCCAAAGCTATTTCGACAACGAGGGGGTTAGACTTGACCCGATGAAAATTGAAAAAAATCCTGGTGCCAGGTCGTTGGCTAAATTAATGTTAAACTCCTTTTGGGGTAAGTTTGGACAACGTGAAAACCAGCCAAAGACTACAATAGTAAGAGAGCCGAATGAACTGTTCAACTTGTTAACGTCACCGTCAATTGATGTAAACAATATACAAGAGGTTAACGAGGACGTTGTCGTAGTGAACTGGTGCTACACCGACAACACCTGTGATGTACTACCAACAGTAAATGTCGTTCTCGCTGCATTTACTACAGCCCATGCTCGTCTTAAGCTCTATGAGTATTTGGACGTGTTGGGATCACAGGTCCTCTATTACGACACAGATAGTGTAATTTATCTCCACAAAGACGGTACGCACGATGTATCGACAGGAGACTACTTGGGACAGATGACAGACGAACTGGCAGACTATGGTCCTTCTGCATATATAACAGAATTTGTTTCGGGAGGTCCGAAAACGTACGGTTACAAGGTAATGTGTCCGGAAAATGACAAAACCGTTACAGTTTGCAAAATTAAAGGACTGACTTTAAATCTCCGCACCTCAGGTTATTTAAATTTCGATTCTTTAAAGAAACTAGTATTGAATACAGAGGAGGATAGCATAATGGTCGATGAATCGCGTATACGTCGCAGAAAGGATCATGGTGTTGTTACTGTGTGTGAAACAAAAATGTTCAGAGCCACAGGTGCGAAAAGAAAACGTAACGGGGATTTTGATACGCTACCTTATGGGTACTGTAAAGTTCCACGCCTAGAATGATTCCCATCATCCTGAACGGTGTTGTGAAATCAAGTCGTTCCATTTTAGTTTTTGTATGACCTATGCTGTGTGGAGATCCTAGGCTGAATGAATGGGCCCTCTGTCACGGTCTAATCGCCTATAAGGTTGTGTGAATGGATAAGTGTTGTAGCAACAAAAGAGCATAGCTTCTGTTTTGACAGATTGTGTGTGTATTGAATAAAATACCTTTTTGCAAAAGGTATAAAATATTTGTTGCACGAGTGTGTGTGTGTGAAACCTAGGTTGAATGGTCCTCTGTCTCGACTTAATCGTCTATAAGACTGAATGTGTGTGTGGATGGGATTAAAAGTAAAATTGAACGACAAAAACTGATCGCCTGGGAGGATAGGCCTTGGAATGCTTCACATTCCCGGGGAAGCTTCCAAAAAACAAGAACGACTTCGGACTGTACCTCTTGGGTGTTGATGGAAACCTAGTCAGTTGGTTTAAAAGTACCAAAAGTAAAATCAAGGTGGTCAGTTTTGAAATGAACGTTAGACGTGCTATTGCTAACGAGCTTCATAAGCCGGCTCGTAGAAATTTTAAAACACGTAGTGTTACTTTGAAAGGTGTAAACGATCTTTATCAAGCGGATTTAGTTGAGATGATTCCCTATGCAAAGGAAAACAAAGGCTATAAGTATATATTGACTATGATTAACTGTTTATCAAAATTTGCGTTTGCGGTGCCGATAAAATCTAAAACCGGTTCCGAAGTAGCTTCGGCATTAAAGCCTATACTAGAGAAACACAGTATGAAGCATTTTCAGACCGATCAGGGTAAAGAATGGTTTAACAAATCTGTTCAAAACTTATTGAAAACCTATAAAATTAATCACTATCACACTTACACCGAGAAAAAAGCTTCCATCGTAGAAAGGTTAAACAGAACTTTGAAAAGTAAAATGTGGTTAGAATTCACGGCTCGCGGTAGTCATAAATGGACTGATTTTTTAGATGATATTGTAAAGTCATACAACAAAACCGTACACAGTACTATTGGTATGAAACCGTGTCAGGTGAGAAAAAAACATGAAGCAATGCTGTTGGCTAGAATAAAAGACAAGGTAAATAGTCGTACTATACCTCAATCGCGATCATTCCAGGTAGACGATAGAGTTAGAATATCCAAATACAAAAAAGTTTTTTCGAAAGGATTTTATCCAAACTGGACGCAAGAAGTATTTACCGTGTTTGCTGTTGTACCGTCCTCACCTAAAACCTACATTTTACAAGATTCAAGAGGTGAAATATTAAAAGGTGGGTTTTATGCTGAAGAATTAAGTCGAACAAATGTTGGCGACGTTTATTTGGTGGAAAAGGTTTTGCGCCGGAAAGGAGATAAGCTTCTTGTGAAATGGCAAGGTTTCGATAAAAAGCACAACTCTTGGGTAGATAAAAATAAACTTATACTGTGAAACAATTTACCACATCCGGCAAGCCGCCCATGCGCATCCGGCCATGTGCAAGCGATGACGTGAATGGAAAAGTACTGGTCGCAATTGCTTTGTCCCAACTGACCTTACACGCATCCGGCCACGAGCATGCGATGACGTCAATGGAAAAGTACTAGTTGCAGAGTCAATGTGTCACAATTGCTTTATACTGCAATAGAAAATATGTTTCGAAAATAAATATCAGTTTTTTCACACAATTGATTCATTCTGGTTACGTCTTTCGAGATGCGTGTAGTGGTTGCTCCATATACGATGCAGCTACATAATTTCGACGCTTATGTAGGTGAAAAGGAGAAACGAGTTCGACACAGTCCCCTATTGCCCAACACTATTAGAGCAATTGTGTGTGGTCCTTCAAATTGCGGTAAAACAAATGTAATTTTTAATCTTTTGTTCGAGGCAAACGGGCTGAAGTTCGCCAACATATATATTTTTTCAAAATCACTTCACCAACCGAAATATGAGTTTCTGTCTAAGGTGATGGAAGAATCGGGTATCGGTTATTTTCCGTACAGTGATAACGACAACATCATCAATCCACATGAAGCGGAACCGAATTCCATTATGATTTTTGACGATATACAGTGTGAAAAACATGATAATATACGTAATTACTTCAGTATGGGGAGACATAGCTCAATTGATTCTTTTTATCTCGGTCAAACGTACAGTAGGATTCCCAAACATTTAATCCGAGACAATACCAATCTGATTGTTGTATTTAAACAGGACGATATGAATTTAAGACACATTCATTCGGATCACGTAGGCACGGACGTGTCGTTTAACACTTTCAAAAAGCTCTGCGCAACAGCCTGGAAAGAGAAATTCGGTTTTATAGTAATAGATAAAGACAGCGATATAGATCAGGGTCGATACAGAATCGGGTTTGATTCCTTCGTAAAAGATTTATAATGCGTATATACACTTATAATGATATTTCGCCATATGCTAATAGCGGCACTACGAAAACACCAAAATCAAATTTATGTTGTTTCTATTATCCCGATAAGAAGAGGTTTTGCGGAAACTACTGTAGCCGTACGAATAGACATGGACATGTATTTAATAGGCGCTGCTGGAGACATAAGCGGTTCGGATCGTACAGCAAGAGCTTACCGCCTATAATTCTGTTAATGATCACATCCGCAAATAGAATTTATAATCGAGACATTTGGATTAGGTTCATGCACGAATGTGATAAAGGAGGTGTACCATTTGAATTGATATTATACAATGAACACATGTTGAAAGGAACTGTTCGCCATCCGCAAAACTTGGTATCCAGATTCCGACCGTTTCCTGATTTTTTCAATCGGACTTTGACTCTCAGTCACGGAGGCATAGAGTACACGCAAGTATACCTCGACATGTTACAGTACAGCTGTTCATTGCCGTACGCGTCCCGTTGTGTAGTAATCACGGAAAGGACAATTCCCATAGTCGGTCCTATAAAGGCGTACAAGCTTATCAGCGGTGTAAAGTGTTGTGTAGACATTAGCTACAATGTGAAATATGGTCCTAGACCTTCGTCGCTACCTTTACGCAGTAGAGGTAAATTTTACGAGGCTGTAAATAATAAGGCACAAGGTGTGTTTACAACCGAATTTCTAAAGGCCGCCCTGCCGACGGTGCCTAATCAGTGTCATCATTTCGGCTTGTCTTTTGACGGATCAAAATATACTGTTGTCGATAGTAGGCAGCTTCAAATGTGGTGCACATATACGGGGGCAAATACTGATGAGTTTCTGCTTTTGAATAGTTATCTTCTCGAAAACTCTATACCGACGCTAAAACGGTACATGCAAGATATGCCCAAAGATGATAATCTAATAGTAGCCGAAATACCGCAATGGCGCGAAAATATAAAACGTACCTTTGTCTTTAGGAGCGCCGAGAAGGTGGAAAGTATACCATATTTTGACAACAACATGTACAGATACTGCCGAGGTTTATCTTGGAACAATTCGAAATTGATGAAAGCGTCCGCATCGCAGGTTGTGCAGTACCTATTGCGTGAAAAGCGTTACGCTGTGTTTTTTCGATCTTTGGAACTGTCTTAAAAGCTATTTGATAGTCGAATTACTGTTCATTTCGCAATATGACACCAAAGGAGGAGCAAGTTATCTCTGAGATCGCCCGTTTGAGGGAGAACATCAAGAGAAAGTATCTGCAGATAAAGTTCGGCGATGCAGATGCTGAACGGATTTTGACTAAACAATATAGCCCTATCATTAAGGAAATTTCGAAAATTCGTCGTCCACAGCCGAAAATGGAAATTAAAAAAGAAGAAGAAATGGATGTAGACATGGAGGATGATGCTTCACAAACCCATGTTCCGAAATTCATCGATACCGAAGTAATAGCTGAATCAACAGATGAGCCTGGACCTTCAGTTACACCGATGCGCCAAAGTAGTGTTGTTAAAGAGCTACTATCAACACCGGCGGGCCAGGAAGATAGTGTTCGTTATGTCCATACAATGTTCAAACATCGTCTACCGCGGACCTACGTGTTGAGAATGATTAAAGACAATAGGAATACAATTGATAACACATACGGTCCTCGAATAACAGGAGACGGTACTGTTATGATAGGCGATAAGTATATAAGGTTTGACGACGAAAACGGTGACATCATCATCGACGCGGACACTTACAAGGGAACCGAAGGGCTCTATGAATTGATATTTATGCGCAAACCCGATGAAACATTATACACAAAGGCCGACCTGAACACCTATAAACAAATCTGTGAACAAACCAGTGCTCATAGGAAAGGTTATAATCATCTATTAGCCATAAACCGTGCTAGTAACTCCGCCAAGTACAAGGCAATTATATCGAGATTATTTCCGCCCACCGGTTTGCATAGCGGTAAAGGTTATGCCTATTGGGACAACCCTAACGAACTCTGTGATAGGTTACGACTCCTTTTGTCATCTCAAGAGGTAGGTCATACGGGTCATGAGAACGAAATTGCCTCCATTATAGAAGAGCTGAGGGAAGCGGGTTTTATAAAAGGCAGTGGAAATAGAAAAATTAGGACATTAATAAGATGAGCGTCGATAAGTTTGGTCGTTTTTCGGACCAGATTAACGCTCCGCACCCCCATCATCATCAGCACGGGATAGGTCTGACTCCCGATGGTAATCATTATGACGCGATAGGTAAGTTATTGCGCAATGTTGGTGATCCTATTGAGGACAGCGATGCCGTCAATGCGGGTACGATAGCGAAAAAATGTTTAAGTTTCGACGAGGATAGGAAAAAATACTACACTAAAGGCTTTTCTGTAGGCGGTCTAGGCCAACCCGTTGAGGACGGCGATGCAGTGTCCAAAACGTATCTCGAACAACACTGTTTGACTCGAATAAAGAATAGATATCATACAAAAGGCTTGCCTTTGGGAGGTCTCGGAGAGCCGAAAGAAAAAGATGATGCCGTAACGAGAGCCTACTTGGAATCGTTGGTTCCTATTAAACTAGCCGATTGTTTTTCCTTCGGCGACCAAAGGGTGTGCGGTGTATCGGCGCCTATGAAAGACTCTGACGCTATTAACATGAAGTACGTCAGAGATAATTTCTTATCGAAAAACGCAGAGGGTAAATTTGACGCTCACGGAGTGGCCATATGTAATGTTAAAGCGCCTTTGTATAAAAATGACGCCGCTACAAAATTATACGTGGACGATAGGGTGCCTCGAAAAGACAAAACTGTTTGGAGTTTTCAAAATAAGCGGCTCGCTCAGGTCGAAGAACCTTTGTACCAACAAGATGCGGTCACACTGGGTTTTCTAATGAAAAATACGCTGTTTCTCACCCTACTGCCGATCGGTGAAATGTATAACGCAAACGGAAAATGTATAACTAATGTTCGAGACGGTTTCACCGATGTCGACGCTGTTAACGTTCGTCAGCTTCATGAAATTAAATCTTGGATAAAGAAATACAGTCTGCATTCCGAGGAGACGGGCGACTACTACTGGTTAAACTCTAAGCGCTTATCGGGGATAGCCGATGGTATAGCTGATAACGATGCTGTTTCGCAAAGGCAATTGAATACGGCTATTCAAAGCCTACGAGACACGCTAATGCGAGAGAAGCCTGTCGAAAAATAGATCGACAAGGTCAATACACGAAAATAAATACGGGAACACTTTAAACATAATATCAGTCGTTGAAATGTTCTTCAAGCTGATGTTACTGTTCGCCTTGTTGAGCTCCTCGCTCGCAACGTCGTCGTCGTCGTCGCCTTCCCCTATCACCGATACGACGCCAACGGTATTTTGTGGATATACTGAAACTAACGGTAGTAGTAGTAGTATTGTTCAGGCTAAGACCAACCGTAAATGGGGTATCAACGGACTAACTTGGTATATGTATGGTAATAGAAAATATCTCAATATCGCTTCGCACGCTTTCAATCTCTGGAGTAGATATATCCCTTTGACTTTTACTCTCGACTCGACAAGGCCAAATATCGCTATACTATTTGGGGACGCTGAACATATAAAACTGTCGGAAGGAACAATGTGCGGTACTAGATTTGACGGTAGAGGAAGAGTCGTTGCCCACGCTTTTGCGCCTCATGTGCTTCAATCGCAAGTAGAGATACACTTCGATAACGAAGAAGAGTGGGACTTTACAATGTCTACATCCGTTAATGGTCGTGACTCGTTTTACGCTGTTCTGGTTCACGAAATAGGGCACGCTCTAGGACTCTCTCATAATAAGAAACGTGATTCGATAATGTATGCCTATACGACCACCCGAAATATATCCAGTATGTATTATTTAGACCTTTCTTCAGATGATATTAATAATATTCAGTATCTATATGGTGCAAAACCGACCACCACTACCCCCTCCACCACCACAAGCACTACCACCACAAGTACTACTACCCCTACTACCATCAGCTCCACCGCTCGTTCTAGCCCTACGACGATCGAAACAGAAATAAACACTATAGATTTATGTTCTGTCCGCGGCTTTGACGCCGTTTTAATAGCGATGAAACATATGTACTTGTTTCACGGACAGTATGTATGGATATTGAATTTGGATCCGAATAAGAGAGAAGTTGTTCCGAAACCCGAAATCATTTCGGAATGGTTAAACTATTTGCGACCTGGTTTTACTAACGTTACCGCCGTTTATCAATCACCCAGCGGAGATGTGGTGCTCATTGCTCACGGATGGGTTTACGCTATAGAATATCCTAGTCTTTTGAAAAGATATATGTACACGCTGAAAGATTGGATAGGACGACCGATGAAGACGGTTAACGCTATTTTCAACAGTCATCTGGGTAAAACAATTGTCCTCTACGACAACGCTTATGTGATGAGATATGATGAATGTAGGTACACCGGTTTATATCAAGGACCTATGACCGAAATCTACCACGGTTTACCAAACGATTTGCGTGGCTGTTTCAGATATATGGACGGAAATCTTTATTTCTTCACCGCCGACAACCAGGTTTTTGTGTACAACGAA
This sequence comes from Prosapia bicincta, assembly GCA_036971475.1. Lineage (NCBI taxonomy): Eukaryota > Metazoa > Arthropoda > Insecta > Hemiptera > Cercopidae > Prosapia > Prosapia bicincta. The sequence goes on along the minus strand of JBAIZL010000007.1, from coordinate 24,789,893 downwards.
TTTCTGGAAGCTGTGACGGCAGTTGAAAAGGATATTTTCGATGTTTTGAAAATACGATGCATGAAGACGACTAGACTCCGAGAGTTATATGCAATCTTGAAAGACATATTTTATAAGTAGGCGTAACAGTGACTGTTATGAATCATTAATAAAATGGGTGTCAAACGGAAAACAGCTGTTAGTCGTAAACGCGGTGTCGTAAAGACAGGACGTGGACTAGTGTCTGGTGTTTTGAATAAAGCCATCGATTTACTTCCAGTCGAATTACACTTACCTTCGTACAATTATTGCGGACCGGGAACAAAATTGAAGACACGGTTGGCACGCGGTGATAAAGGTATAAATCCGTTGGACGAAGCCTGTAAACAACACGATATCTCCTACAGCAACTACAGTGATTCAGATAGAAGACGCGTAGCCGACGAAATCTTAGCGGGAAAAGCTTGGAGCAGAGTCAAAGCGGGTGACGCATCGCTCGGTGAACGCGCTGCTGCTTTGGCCGTAACGGCAGCGATGAAAGCTAAGACCGCATTTGGCGGCGGTAAAAGACGTCGTCGTCGTCGAAAGCCTACCGTTCAACACCTGTTGAAACGTCTGCAAGGCAAAGGGCTTTACTTGAAACCGTACAAGAAACAAGGTAGCGGGAAGAAGAAGAAAAGATGTACGAAAAAAAAACGTCGATAGATTGTATACCCATTAGACCGTTGACTAATATAGAACTGGAAAGATACGCCTTAGCATTGGGAGTACCGTGGTTCAGAGGTGTATACATGAGAGATACATTACCTGCACGACCTTTAAGAAACGAATCGGCTATCGTGAATTTGGATAGTATAACCGGCCCCGGCACCCATTGGGTATGTTACAAAAAGAGAGGAAACTCTATAGAGTACTATGATAGTTTCGGAAATCTGCGACCGCCAATTGAGCTAAGTAGGTATTTTGGCGAAAACGCTAACGTACACTATAACTACAAGAGACATCAAAAAGACAACTCAGTCGTTTGCGGTCATTTGTGTCTAAAGTTTCTAACGTCATGAGCATAGTTCTAACAGATCACACTGCCGTTTTGTCTTGTGACTTTTTCCCACCAATTGATGTATCAAAAGGCGAGTGGGAAATAGCTTTTATCGATCTGGCAACATACAACTCGATACCAAACATCGTTGAGGATGTAAACAATCTTTTTCATTACGGCGATGATAAAAACGTTCACACGATTTCATTACCGACCGGATCGTACGAAATATCCGATATTGAGAGGTATATTAAAACGAAACTAGTTCCCGATACTGTTTTAGTATTGACACCGAATAATAACACACTCAAAGTGGAAATAAAATGTTCGCACGCAATATTTTTCGACAAGGCCATGTCTATAGGCCAGCTGATGGGGTTCAGTAAGAAGAAATTAGAGGCAAATCATAAACACTCTTCTGACCGGCCTGTAGATATCATCAGGGTTAACGTGATACGCGTGGATTGCAATATAGTCGCAGGATCGTTTCAAAACGGCATAGAATGCCATACTTTGCACGAATTTTATCCGCAGGTACCGCCCGGTTATAAAATTGTAGAAGTCCCTCAGAGCGTAATATATTTACCTGTCAACGTAAGCGTCATTCATAATATCACTGTAAGTCTACGAGATCAGAACGGCGATATAATAGATTTTCGTGGAGAAAACATTTCCTTACGATTACATTTACGTAGACGTCGAGATGGGGCTAATATTTAACGAGCGCTTCTATAAGAAGGGCGGCAGTTTACGTCCGACGACGGCACAGTTAACACTGCGAAACGTTAGGTTCCTCAGATCTTTGGGTTTTAAAGTGAACAATGGAAAACCTTTTGGCAATCGACTCTAGCGCCCAGTACGACAACACCCTCAACGGGCTGGAGTACCATACTCATCGACCGTACTCCTCCGCTACGTTTGGTAATAACGATGAAATTCGTATTCCCATTCATCAACAAGATGTCATTACGATACCTTTTCAGAGCACGCTGCATATAAAAGGTACTTTGACAGCGACAAAAGACGGAGGAGCGGCCGCTGACGTGTCTTTGATAAATAATGCTATAACTTTTCTTTTCGACGATATCAGATACGAAATCGGAGGCAACGAAATAGACAGGACCAGGAATGTCGGTATAACGACCACCATTAAGAACTTGCTTTCTTTGCGCGAACACGAAAAAAATAAACTCGGAAATTGCGGTTGGCTAGGAGTGGGTAAAACAAATAACGATTGTAAAGAGTTCAACATAGTTATACCGTTGCGTATGTTGATGGGATTTTTCGAGGATTACAATAGAATTGTAGTCAACGTGAAACAGGAGCTTGTCCTTTTGCGTTCATCTTCAAATTTAAACGCAATAATTAGCACGGATGCGACAAATATTGATCTGAAAATAAATACTATCTATTGGCGAGTTCCGCACGTCTCCGTAGCCGATCCGATAAAATTGAAACTTTTGAAAATGATTGAACGCGATGTCACCGTTCACGTACCACACCGGAAATGGGAACTAATAGAATATCCCGGTTTACCGGCCACGAAACAACTCTCTTGGACTGTAAAGACATCTTCGCAACTGGAAAAACCTCGTTACGTAATTTTCGCGTTGCAAACCGATCGCAAAAACAAGATTAAAACAAATGCTTCAGAGTTTGATAGCTGCAAGGTAACGGATGTAAAATTGTATCTCAACTCTCAGTACTTTCCCTACGATAATATTCTCGGCGACACCGCCATTTTGTATGACATGTACGTTAGATTTCAACAGTCCTATTATTCACGCGAACCATCACCGTGTCTAGACTTGTCAACCTTTAAAGAGAAAGCACCGATTTTTGTAATCGATTGTTCGAAACAAAACGATACGATAAAATCAGGACCTGTAGATGTGAGACTTGAAATCGAGGCGTCTGCCAATATTCCGACTAATACTTCCGGTTACTGCTTGATTATTCACGATTCGCATATTGTCTATAACCTGCTAACAGGTGTTGTTAAAAAGATTACGTAATCTGTGACCACACCCTGCGATACCGTGCGCATTTAGTCTCAGTTGTCGTCATGGACGTGATGGATGTAGACCGTACCGCTCGTCCGTTGAACATATTTCTAAAGTCTGTGTATTTTCTGAATGACCAGTGTACGAAGTTTGTCGCGACCGGGCTTTTTCAGCACACCGTCTACGAACTAGGCGTCCTTATACAGGCTGGTAGAAAATTTGTTTTTTTCACATACAACGACTTTAATGATTTCAAGACACGACTACCGCTGCCTGAAGGAGACCAACGTAAGTTTACACTAACTAACGGCGATATCACAATAAAGACTATCTTCGGTAAACGTTATATCGCCTTGTTTGACGGAAAACACAGGGTCACCTTGGGCCTACCAGAATGGAATTTATTAATGGATACCTTACCGCTCGTAAACCGGCGCATCAGCGAACTGTTTTATAATGAACCACAACTAGGGTCTTACATCATTGAGTGTCTAGCCACGGACGAGATCGTGTCCAGTACTCTCCCCGAGGCAGACAAGTTGTACGAGGAAGTGGTTTTGTACAAGAAGCATGCAAGCAGTGGTTGAGTTTCATGCCTTCGTCGACAACGAAGGTAAATACGTTGTCAAGGAACTGGCTGTGGTTGCCGAACATTATCAAAGTGTTGCCATTTTTAAACCGCCTTACAAATTTCACAATTTAAATGAGTCATCGCAAAAGTCTGCTCGTTGGTTACAGTCAAGCTATCACCGTATCAGCTGGTACGAAGGTAGTATACCTTTTGACGAAGACACAGTGCGAAACATGTTAACACCGTTTTCCACCATATTCACAAAGGGTTTGGAAAAGGCTCAATATTTGCGACAGTTCCATCCACATGTCATGGAATTGCCTGAGAAATACTCGTCTAGCAACAACAACAACAGCCGTATTTACTTCAAGTGCATACTACCGCAACACAACAGTTATGTAGATTGTAAATGTGCACTGCGCAGTGCAAGATATTATTACGATTTGCTTATCGCTTAGTGTGTAAAACAACTTGAAGGTCACTGGCGTTAGGGTAACTCCTCGTAAACCTTCAAGAAAAATGTTTTAAAGGTCCCTGCCACGGGGTAACTCCCTGTAAACCTTTAAAGCTTCAAAAAAATTAAAAAACAAATTTGATGGTCACTGGCGCGGGTTAACTCCCCCTAAACCTTCAAGAAAAATGTTTTAAAGGTCCCTGCCACGGGGTAACTCCCTGTAAACCTTTAAAGCTTCAAAAAAAAAAACTAAATGGTCACTGGCGCGGGTTAACTCCCCCTAAACCAAAAGAAAAATGCTTTAAAAGTCTCTGCCACGGGGTAACTCCCTGTAAACTTTTAAAGCAAAAAAAAAAACGCTTTGCCTTTGAAGGTCCCTGGCGTAGGACAAGTCCTCCTAAACCTTCTTGGCTGTTTGCATTGGGAACTGCATTTTGTCATGGAGTGGCAGTTACAGGAAATGGCGATGGTTGGAGCCATTTTCATTCGGGTTTTCGACCTCGAAGGTTGGGGTAAACACCCTACAGTCGATTACCCGTGGGGACTGCATTTTGTGGCAGTCACTGGTAAATAGCGTCGGCTATTTCCAAACTTGTAATGTGGGCATAATGATGACGGTTTCAACCCCGTATGAGACACAGAGAACAAGTGTATAAGAATACAAGACATTTAAGATTTTCAGCCATTCCACAGACAGACATGGTTTGGACCGATTCTCTTACAATTGAGAACCCAGTTTATCGACGTTATTCACTTGCGAACACAAGATTATGCTCTTTTCGTAATTGGAAGGGTGTGGAAAACGAAACAGTGAATCCATATACTCTAAGCTTGGCCGGTTTTTTCTACACCGGAAAAGATGACCTTACTATATGTTTTAGTTGTGGGGGAGGTCTAAGCGATTGGGAACCTACACATGACCCGTTTGGTGAACACGTTTTATGGTTTCATAAATGTAAATTTGCATCGATTGTACAATCTAAAAGAGAAGAAGAAATGGAAATCGATATTGCAACTGATGATGATGATGATGATGATGACGATAATGATGACAATGACGACGATGATGATGATGACGATGACGACGGTGACCTAGTACAACGTAATGAGGATGATCGTTCGATATGTAAGATTTGTTATGCAGAAGAAGTACAAGTTGTATGTCTACCATGCGGACATGTGTTTGCCTGTCAATTGTGCTCGCTTAGCCTTGAAGTATGTAGCGTGTGCAGAACGCCCACATCCGCCACGATACGTATTTATCTTTCATAGGCTTGGGAACTGGTAAACCTTGAGAACCGGACGTTGCGGGTCGTGAGTGTTTAGTGAACTCGGCGTGAGAACGTGAACCAGCAGACCTTGACAACCGGATGCCAACTGTGAGACTTTGATACCCCACCAAACGTTGAAGAGTATATATATCAACAACACACTTGTAGATCTCTCACAGTAGCTTGCCTGGACCGACGAGAGTCTGAGGAAGAGGTTGCAGTGATTGGCTGAAACTTTGTTTAGGTAATTCACAACGAATATTTATAGTTATCATCTTTCTATTTGAAAATATTTTACTGTTGTTAATTTTTCATTTCAATCACATTGCTTTTTAATTTGTCATCTTTCATTTGAAAATACTTTATATGTTTACATTTGTTTTCAATCACAATGCTTCTTTTTTAAATTTTATTTGTCAACTTTTTTGAATATTTATCATTTCAAACGCTTTTTAAATTTTACCAATTAATATTTTATTATAATTATATTTTCGTATTTTGTTAATCTCTCACCAGGATCCAGGATAATGGTGCCAGGTTTCAATATTACCAGATATACTGACGGCATGCTGCGGGAGCTGGTCAAATCTATTTTACCGGGCTTGGCTGAAGATCTATTTAGGTAAGTGACAACGATTATTTATATTTGTCATCTTTGAAAATACTTCATATGTTTACTTTTGTTATATTTTCATTTAAATCACATTACTTTGTCATCTTTTATTTTAAATTACTTTATATGTTTACTTTTTGAATTTGAATCACATTGCTTCTTAAAATTTTACCAATAATTATATTTTATTAACTTTAAGAGAGCTCAAACTGTTTGATATTTTATATTTTAAACTTATATAAACCAATCAATTTTTGATAAAATAGTATAAGGCAGTAGTACTGTATTTTCATAAACGTTGTATTTATTCATTAGATTGACTTAATTTTAAAAATTGTACTGTGAATTAGTTTTTCACAGCAATTTTATAGTATTTCGTGTATTCATATTACTATATTGTGTTGTCGGTAGCCAGATGCTGAGACTCAGGGCGGAGGCTACATCATCGGGATACCCGTTGGTAACGTTGAACATTTCGTCAGGGGTTTCCTATCTCCCATGTACTAACGATGGCCGCATCATCATCAGCCAGTCATGGGATAGGCATCTCAGGACGTGCAACGACGGCCAGCGGCAACAACAACCACCACCAGCGCATGCCTGGAAATCGACGTCCCTGCCTCCAGCATCCCAGCCAGCATCCCAGCCACCAGCATCCCAGCCACCAGCATCCCAGCCACCAGCATCCCAGCAACCTCAACCGTCCACCTCGAGGGCAGCGGAGGTGGTCCCTCAGAGCCTGGACTTTATAGACGCTATTTTAGCCGATTTACAGAGTCAAATGGCATCTGAGAGATCACCTTCTCCTGAACAGCCGCCAGTCACGCTCGGGGACCTGGACGGGATAGAGGTAATAGACCTATTGACGGTTACGGACGAAGAAATGCGGAGTCTAGAGGAATAACACTTCTCGCAAAGCGGTAAGATTATTGTTTTCATGTGAATATGATAATAGTGAGCAGTATTTTAAACCTTGCAGTGACACTTGTTTTAAAGTATTACTTCCTACATTCATTTTCACGTAAAACCAACAGTTTTTCTCATTTGAAGAGGTGTCCCGCATTTCTTTGGGGGTGGTATGTTGTAATGGATGACCACCACAGAAGGCAGCGATGGATGGGGCTGCCTTCCGTAGCCCTTAAGGCAGCTTACGCACCCGGTAAGCTCAGGATACATGCGAATGCCGGTCTTGCGTGGTAATATCGGAAATAAAAATAATTACGATTTGGAACCCACAGCAACGTCATCAAAGATTCACTACTAGAATTGACCTATATTGTAGTTCAATTCTGATAGTGAGTAATTGCTGATGTTGTTGAGATCCCAATCGTAATTATTTTATTTCCCCTATATTACCACGCGGTCCCTGCATTCGCTAACCTACTTACTGTGTGCGTGTGTGTGTGTGTGTGTGTGTGTGTTTGCTTGGGGGTGGCATGTTGTAATGGAATGGCCACCACTGAGGACAGCGATGGCTGGAGCTGTCTTCCTTAGAAAATATTTTACCCACAGCCAAGGATACATGCGAATGCTGGTTTTGCGTGACTTTAAAATCGGGTGTGTAATATTTGTACTCTGACACCCACAGCAACATCATATTTATGCACTATCGCAATCGACCCACACCATCAAAGACTCGTTACTAGAATTGACCTATATTGTAGTTCAATTCTGATGAGGAGTAATTGATGGTGTGGTTCGACTTCGATATCGCATAACTGTGATGTTGCTGTGATGTCACCTACAAATATTACACCGAATTTTAAAGTCACGCGAACCCAATATTCGCTAACCTACTGTGCGTAATATATTTTCTAAAAATATTTTTGTGTGACTGTTGGTGTGCGTATTATATATATATATATTACTCGTATATGTATTTAGTCTTATTATTTTATTATTGTTATATTTTATTTATTTTACTCGTATTTGTATTTATATTTAGTTTCACTATTTTATTATTGTTATATTTCAATTATATTATATTGTGTTCGTATTTCCTAAAATTATGTTTGTGTGACTGTTGGTGTGCGTGTTATATGTTACTCGTATTTGATTTATATTTAGTTTTATCATTTTATTTTTGTTAGATTTACTCGTATTTGTATTTACTTTTATTATTTTATTATTGTGATATTTTAAATATATTACTCGTATTTGTATTTATATTTAGTTTTATTATTTTATTATGGTTATATTTCAATTATATTATATTGTGTTCGTATTTGTGACTGTTGGTGTGCGTGTTATATATTACTCGTATTTGTATTTATATTTAGTTTTATCATTTTATTTTTGTTAGATTTTAATTATATTATATTTGTAATATGTAATATTGAGTTTTATTCTAGTCTACATTTTGTCAGAATTTTATTTTATTTACGTATATGTATAATCCTGTATTTATATTCATATTTTTAACATAATATTTTATTCTAGTCTTCATATTGTCAGATTTTTATTTTATTCATATTTATAATTATATTCTTAACACAATAAAAATATTTATTCTTATACAAATACACGTTTTACTCTTATTTCATACAACCAAACCAACATCCAACACTCACGACATACTTCTACCTACATCTAACCACAACACACAACTGACTACATCGTAGCTCAGTCGCTAGCGTCACACGCCAGCAAACCAAACGTCCACGGTTCCATTCCCCAATACGCATTTATATTTTTTCATCTTCAAACAATTACGTCACCAGAACAAAATGGCCCTCCAGGGCAGGGCTTACACCAAAACAAAATGGCCCTCCCGATCCAGCACACCAATCAACCTCTAGGGGCGGGGCTTAGCTGGTGGTGGGGGTAACAAATACTGCTCTCTCATTGGGGGGATAAAGGCACCCCGTCACTACTTACCTGTATTTATACTATTCGTGTACAATAATATAAATTATCCACTTTGTACGTGTGTTGAAACAGAGAAGTTCGGGAGAGCAGATTGAAGGAGGCGGCTATCGTATAGGGGACTGCGCTGTCTGCTTGGGAAGACCACCATGCACCGTCATCGTACCCTGCGGTCACGTTTATTGCAACGAGTGTGCTGAAAAGGTGCAGATGTGCCCCATATGTAGGAAACACGTAGACAGACGCTACCGGCTATATCTGAACCTGGAGTAATTGTTCAAAATATTCGTTAATAAAGTCTTACCTGTATATCCAGAGTTTTATTTACACCTTAAGTACCTATTATGATAAGGCGAGCATCGGTAGCCGCTTAACTATTGTTAAGGGTTGACTCCAAGCTCGCTTTACCTAAGGCTTCGGGTTGGCTTTACCTATGGTCTCGCTTTACCTAGGGGCTGACTCCAAGGTAGCTTTACCTACGACCTGGGTGGTTTTACCTAAGGCCTACCTCAAAGGTAGCTTTACCTAGGGCATACCTGAAAGGTAGCTTTACCTTAGTTAGTATGCTGTAAATGATACAACATACCTAGACAGGCCTTGACGGTTTCTGCATAGCTATTTTGATATGCGTTGGTAGCTATGTCTAAGGCCTAAGGCTTTTGCCGGTGCCTTCACTAACCAATTGACCTCGGTGTGGATGTTGGTTGATTAGCGTAAGTTTTTCAGCGTTGATTAGCTGATCTGGCCTTCACCAGCCACGGCCTATTTGAGCTTGGTGTAAATGTTGTTCGTTTGAACTTCGCGTATGTTGGTTGGTTAAACTTAGCGTAAGGCAGTGGTTTGGTTATTTGATCTAGCCTACACCGGCCATCACGGTATCAACATAGCCGCCGTCTTCGCCCTGGATGACGTCATATTCGATCCGGATACTGTGTGTTAGCCTTAGTCGAGCCATTCATTAGCTAAGCTACGCATCGGATACTGTGTGTGTGTTAACCATAGTCAAACTAACCACTAGTTATTCGCTAGCCTAGCTATGCTTTGGATACCATGTGTTAACCATTAGTCAATCTATGGTTCGGATACTATGTGTTTACCCTAGTCAGACTATGCATCGGGTACTATGTGTTAATCATTAGCCTGGCTATGCAACAGGTACTATTTAATAACCATTAGCCAGACTATGCAATGATTATTATGTGTTAGTTTGTAATCAGCCTACTCATGTGATATCCCTTGGTCAGGCTATGCTTTGGATACTGTTTGTTAAACCATACTCAAGCTATGCATTGGGTACTACATGATGAACATTAGCCTGGCTATGCATTGGAGATTATGTGTTGGGGCCTACTATGTGATAATGATTAGCCAGGCTAGTGTTTCTTTCCAGCTGACTTTTGAAATGACATGTGTGACTATATCTAGACCATACATAATTGATAAGCCGGGAGTTTATGCTTATTTAGCGAGGCTATGCACCAGATATTATGTGTTGGGGCCTACTATGTGTTAATGATTAGCCGGGCTATGTATCAGGTAATTTGTGGTAATTTGTGGGCAGCTTGTAGGATAGTGTGTGATAGCCGTTTAGCTAAACTATGCATTGGATATAATTTGTAGGCCCTTGTCGGCTTACACACATATATGTTTAACACATTATGTAGGCCTAACATAGTATGATAGCGTGCATGTTGGCTTAGCATAGTATTTATTTGGTTTACACGCATATTTATTTAACACACTATATAGGTAATTACGTATGCATGCCTAACATAGTATATAAGCCTATGTAGGATAGCATCCATGCTGGTTAGCATAGTATTTATGTGGGTTTACACGCATATTTATTGAACACACTATATAAGCTATCATTCATCCAGGTTTAACATAGGCCTATGTGGGTAACGGGGATATTTGCCTAATAAGGGCTGTATATAGGTTATATATTTAGAGTATATTGCATGCTGGTTTAACATAGTATATATGCCTATATTGGTTAGCATTGTATGTATATAGGTTGCGTAACTTTTTTAAATTATATTGTAATATTTGTTGACCGTCATGGGCGTGATAGGTTATGCATTGTTAGCTATTAGTGTTTCTCCATATATACCTTTATATCTAGATACATTTACAGCTATAGGATATATCCATTGAGGCTATTTGATTATTTACACTGATTTCTGATTATATATATGTAGGCCTGGTATGACGACAGTACACAGTAAATTGATACATTAATCAAAACATAGACGCGAGCCTAGATTCACAACGACACAGCCGTGCGACTTTTAAGCTTGCTATAGCGGCTGCCGTTGCGGTTTTTAGATAACGTGTTATCTCTGCAAGTCTGTACATGTCTAGCACACGGTCAAGCGTATTCCCTGAAACGACGGGGCTTTGTTGCTTTGTTTATTATTTTGTAGCATAGACAAATTTTGAGTTTAACAATCATAACCCTTTGCCCCTCTAGTTAGGGTGGGTCTAATACCTGAGTCGCTCGACCGCGGATACGTCATAAACCTTTACGTTGGCTTGATAGGTTATGCATTGGTAGATGTACCCTATAGTACCTCCCATATTATACGGTTGCCAGGATCAACCTGATAGAAGAGGTGAAAATAGCTCAGGTCATAATGGTTTTGGCCAGTGATTTACAGACATAGTAGGCGCATTTAGGGATTCATGTATGTAGGCCTAGCATAGTATGTATGCAAGCTTGCGTATTTAACACATTATGTGGGCTATCGTATATATTGGTTTAGCTATACCTTATAGTACTCCCCATATTATACGGTTGCCTGCCCGTGGTTCTACCTGATATATGAGGTGAAACTATCTCAGTTCATATAGGCTTTGGCCGGTGATTTACCGATATAGTATGTCGGCCTAGCATAGTATGTATGTAGGCTTGCATATTTGTTTAACACATTATGTGGGCTGTCATATATATAGGTTTAACACGTTATATAGGCCTTCTCGTCTTACATTGACCGTTTACGTAGGCCTACCGGGCCCCTGCGTTGTGATTGGTTGATTCAACTTGTTGACTATTTGAACTCTATGTACGTCGTTGGTCGTTTGATCTAACCGATCATTTTTGGGTAATTTCATTTGATAACCACCCCCCACTTGTTGCCTGAATCCAGGGTTACTTTAACTATCGGCAGGCTTCGAGATGGCTTTTACCTGAGTCCTTGCTCCGTGTTTGCTTTACCTATGGTCTAACTCCATGGTAGCTTTACCTAAGCCCCGACACCGTGGTAGCTTTACCGTTGGTCTGCCTCAATGGTAGCTTTACCTAGGGCATGACTTCGGGATAGCTTTTACCCGAGGCTTTGCTTCGTGTTAGCTTTACCTAGGGTTTAACTCCGTGGTAGCTTTACCGGAGGTCTAGTTCATGGGTTACTTTACCTAGGGCGTGGCTTCGGGATAGCTTTTACCCGAGGCCTTGCTCCTTGTTAGCTTTACCTAAGGTCTAACTCCGTGGTAGCTTTACCTAGGACTTGGTGGAGGTATTTGTCTTGGTCGATAGGTTGTAATTGATATAGCATCCAGCCTGGCCGGACTCTTGGGTAGCTTTACTTAAGGTCTACCTCCAAAGAGGCTTTACCTAAGACCAGGCTCAAAGGTAGCTTTACCTTAGGCCTTTTCTTCAGGGGGCTTTACTTAAGGGCCTATCTTGGGTTGGCTAAATCCCCGCTGCAGGGATGCTATGCCTGAGGTTTGGGTGGGTCTACCTCCAAGATAGTGTGTTAACTCTGCAGGTTTGCCCCTTGCCCCTGCATCCGCCAATTTATTTAGGGTAGACCACTCTAGTTAGGGTATGCCTACTACTTGCCTAGACTCGCTCAAGCGCTGATACGTCATCAGATAACCGTTAAATCTTTCCAAACGTTACCCCCACCACCGGAGTTATTCCGGGGTTACTTTACCTAAGGGTCGGCCTTGAGATGCCTTTACCCGAGGGCTAGCTCCGTGTTAGCTTTACCTAAGGCCTAGCTGCCGGGTGGCTGGGCTAGGTTTGGCCTTAACCAATAGCGTGCTCCATATTGGCTCTACCTTGGCTGCTTTAACTAATGCCCGGGTGACTTTTACCTAGGACCCCGATTATTTTTGACAATCTGAAAACAGGTGCACCCGCCCCACAACGGTCCATTATAGACTTTAACCATACCATATACGGTCATTTGATCCAGCCGGTCGATTTTCGGCAATTTCATATTTTTTGTAAAAACTACCCCTGGTGAATCCACCCCCGCAGCGTTCCTTATTGGACTCTAGACATATCCCATACAGCCATTCGATCCAACCGTTCGATTTTCGGCATTTTCGTATTTTATTCAAAAACTACCCCTAGGTGAAACTACCCCTACCGACGCAATAATAAATTTTAGACACACCCTATCGGTCAAGACACGATTTTCCAAAATTTTTTCGAAAACTACCCCCACCCCCAATCCAACCCCAGAGCTACCCCCAGAGATGGTCGTGAACGTAGCCGAGGTCACCCCCTTCACGTAGGTTAGGTTAGGTTAGATCCATTTTGGCTAGCTTGGGTCAGTGTGTTGGAAATAAATTTTTTCGAAAAACTACCCCTACCCCTCTAGACGCGGTCGAAATCACCCCTTAGGCCGGCATCAGGTAGGCGTCAACCCCCTACGTCATCCGAAACTACCCCTATAGTCCTAGGTTACGTAGCGGTCGAGTTAGGTTAAAATAAAAAATTTTTCGAAAAACTACCCCCTACCCCTCTAAACGTGGTCGAAACCACCCCCGGGTCTGGGGTCGGGGCCGAGATGACCTCCTGCGTCATCTGAAACTACCCCTATAGTCCTGGGTTACGTAGCGGCCGATTTTTTTTTTTTTTTTTTTCGAAAAACTACCCCCTACCCCCCTGAACGTGGTCAAAACCACCCCCGGGTCTGGGGTCAAGGTCGGGATGGCCTTGAGCATCATCCAAAACTACCCCTATAGTCCTAGGTTACGTAGCGGCCGAGTTTAGGGGTGGGCGCGCTATTCTATGCCCCTTCCTACTACTGTCCTTATCACGTATCGCATTCTTGCTGACAAGTAAGGTAGTGGCCGAGACCATGAGAACACGTTCTTGTCCAATCTCTGGCAACTCCTGTCATTATCATGTATCGCATTTTTGCTGACAAGTAAGGTAGTGGCCGAGACCATGAGAACACGTTCTTGTCCAAACTCTGGCAACTCCTGTCATTATCATGTATCGCATTTTTGCTGACAAGTAAGTTAGTGGCCGAGACCATGAGAACACGTTATTGTCCAATCTCTGGTAACCCCTGTCTTTATCACGTATCGCATTTTTGCTGACAAGTAAGTTAGTGCCCGAGACCATGATAACACGTTCTTGTCCAATCTCTGGCATCCCCTGTCCTTATTCCTTAACGCATTCTTGCTGACAGGTAAGTTAGTGGCCGAGACCATGAGAACACCTTCTTGTCCAATCTCTGCCAACCCCTGTTCTTATCATTTATCTTACTCTTGCTTAAAAATATTTTAGTGGCCGAGACCATGAGAACACGTTATTTTCTAATCTCTGGCAACCCCTGTCCTTATCACGTATCGCATTCTTGCTGACAAAAAAGTTAGTGGCCGAGACCATGAGAACACGTTATTGTCTAATCTCTGGCAACCCCTGTCCTTATCACGTATCGCATTGTTGCTGACAAGTAAGTTAGTGGCCGAAACCATGAGAACCGTTCTTGTCCAATCTCTGGCAACCCCTGTCCTTATCATTTATCGCACGCTTGCTGACAAGTAAGTTAGTACCCGAAACCAAAAGACTAGTTCTAACGCATTTTAAGAACCCGCTTCCCTCATCACGTAACGAATTTTTGATGACAACGGAATTATTGGCCGAAACCAAGACATTTTGTTGTTTTCTAATCTCTGGCATCCCCTGTCCTTATCCCTTAACGCATTGTTGCTGACAAGTAGGTTAGTGGCCGAGACCATGAGAACACCTTCTTGTCCAATCTCTGCCAACCCCTGTCCTTATCATTTATCTTACTCTTGCTTAAAAATATTTTAGTGGCCGAGACCATGAGAACACGTTATTTTCTAATCTCTGGCAACCCCTGTCCTTATCACGTATCGCATTGTTGCTGCCAAGTAAAATAGTGGCCGAGACAATGAGTACACGTTATTGTCTACTCTCTGGCAAACCCTGTACTTATTACGTAACGCATTGTAGCTAACAAGTAAGTTAGATGCCGAGACCATGAGAACACGTTATTGTCTAATCTCTGGCAACCCCTGTCGTTATTACGTAACGCATTGTTGCTGACAAGTAAGTTAGTAGCCGAGACCATGAGACTGTTTCTTGTCCAATCTCTGGCAACCCCTGTCCTTATCACGTATCGCATTCTTGCTGACAAGTAAGTTAGTGACCGAGATCATGAGAACACGTTATTGTCAAATCTCTGGCAACCCCTTTCCTTATTACGTAACGCATTGTTGCTAACAAGTTTATTAGATGCCGAGACCATGAGTACACGTTCTTCTACAATCTCTGCCAACAACTGTCCTTATCACGTATCGCATTCTTGCTGATAAGTAAGGTAGTGGCCGAGACCATGAGAACTGGTTATTGTCCAATCTCTGGCAACCCCTGTCCTTACTACTTAACGCGTTCTTGCTGACAAGTAAGTTATTGGCCGAGACCATGAGAACACGTTATTGACTAATCTCAGTAAGTTAGTGGCCGAGACCATGAGAACACGTTCTTGTTCAATCGTTGGCAACCCTTGTCCTTATCACGTATCGCATTCTTGCTGACAAGTAAGTTAGTGGCCAAGACCATGAGAAATCGTTTTTGTCTAATCTCTGGCAACCCCTGTCCTTATCACGTAACGCATTCTTGCTGACAAGTAAGTTAGTGGCCGAGACCATGAGAACACGATTTTGTCTACTCTCTGGCAACCCCTGTCCTAATTACGTAACGCATTGTTGCTGACAAGTAAGTTAGTGGCCGAGACCATGAGAACACGTTATTGTTCAATCTCTGGCAACCCCTGTCCTTACCACTTAACGCGTTCTTGCTGACAAGTAAGTTATTGGCCGAGACCATGAGAACACGTTATTGACTAATCTCAGTAAGTTAGTGGCCGAGACCATGAGAACACGTTCTTGTTCAATCGTTGGCAAGCCCTGTCCTTACCACGTAACGCATTCTTGCTGGCAATTACGTTATTGGCTGAGACCATGAGAACACGTTATTGTCTAATATCTGACAACCCTTGTCCTTGTTACGTATCGCATTGTCGCTGACAAGTAAGTTAGTGGCCGAGACCATGAGAACACTTATAATCTCTGGCAACCCCTGTCCTTATCACGTAACGCATTCTTGCTGACAAGTAAAATAGTGGTCGATACAATGAGTACACGTTATTGACCAATGTCTGGCAACCCCTGTCCTTATTACGTAACGCATTCTTGCTGACAAGTAAGTTAGTTGCTGAGACCATGAGAACAAGTTCTTGTTCAATATCTAACAACCCCTGTCCTTATTACGTATCGCACTCTTGCTGACAAGTAGGTTAGTTGCTGAGACCATGAGAACAAGTTCTTGTTCAATATCTAACAACCCCTGTCCTTATTACGTAACGCATTCTTGCTGACAAGTAAGTTAGTTGCTGAGACCATGAGAACAAGTTCTTGTTCAATATCTAACAACCCCTGTCCTTATTACGTATCGCACTCTTGCTGACAAGTAGGTTAGTTGCTGAGACCATGAGAACAAGTTCTTGTTCAATATCTAACAACCCCTGTCCTTATTACGTATCGCACTCTTGCTGACAAGTAGGTTAGTTGCTGAGACCATGAGAACAAGTTCTTGTTCAATATCTAACAACCCCTGTCCTTATTACGTAACGCATTCTTGCTGACAAGTAAGTTAGTTGCTGAGACCATGAGAACAAGTTCTTGTTCAATATCTAACAACCCCTGTCCTTATTACGTAACGCATTCTTGCTGACAAGTAAGTTAGTTGCTGAGACCATGAGAACAAGTTCTTGTTCAATATCTAACAACCCCTGTCCTTATCACGTAACGCATTCTTGCTGACAAGTAAGTTAGTGGCCGAGACCATGAGAACACGATTTTGTCTACTCTCTGGCAACCCCTGTCCTAATTACGTAACGCATTGTTGCTGACAAGTAAGTTAGTTGCTGAGACCATGAGAACAAGTTCTTGTTCAATATCTAACAACCCCTGTCCTTATTACGTAACGTATTGTTTTTTACAAGTAAGTTAGTGGCCGAGACTTTGAGAACACGTTCTTGTCCAATCTCTTGCAACTATTGTTCTTATCCCGTAACGCTTTCTTGCTGACAAGTATGTTTGTGGCCGAGACCATGCGAACACGTTCTTGTCCAATCTCTGGCAACCTCTACCCTTATCACGTAACGCATTGTTGCTGATAAGTGAGTTAGTGACCGAGACCACGAGAACACGTTTTTGTCCAATCTCTGGCTCTTAGTAATAAAATTTTGTTTACCGTATTTCCTCGCCAATGTGGCAAACCTGCCTGTTATTGGCACATACGGAGCTCACTAAGTATTCTTTGTTACTGGTACTAAAACAGGGATCCAAGGTTGGCGCTGTTTCTAAAATCACTGATCCGTTAAATTCACTCGATGGACCATCAGTACCGCAGTCAGAAGTTTCTTCTTTGAGGAGATTATTATCCTTTTGTCAGGAGTATTATACCTCAATGGAAACGGGATAAAACTGCATTCTAGCTCTCCAAATTAAACACAATTTTAGAAAATTATATTGTTCAAGACCAACCCACAAATCATAATTTTTATAACCTATAATTATAAAGTTAATATTGAGTTTATGATGATTCTTTAAAAACCTCTAATTTTTTTTAGACATAAGCAGTAGGCTATTATTTCCATTGTCACATACAGCTATAAAATTTGAAATATTTTAAGGATACAGGGTAGATAAACTTTTAATAATTAACTATGAACTCATTTCATATAGAAACTTTTGTTAGGGCTGTTACTTTAATTTCTTCTTGCCAGTGTTGCATAACTAGCGAAGTTAATAAATGCTTTTAGACGATAAAAGATGAAAATAAAGTTAATCTTCTGGTGGGGTAACTCCAACCCCTCGCTGCCTCCAGTTCACTATCGCCCGGAGCTAGATAACTTTAGAATAATACAGGTAATCGATTAGTAAACCCGATCCCTGTATAATCTGTCGCTGTATCGCTATCCCTCTATTTCGCATTATCTCCATTTCCAAGAAATTGTTCTGCTTTTTTCCAGGTCTTAATTTTCTCCCACCATAAGGCTCCTATAAAACCAATCCTTTTAGAAGGTTACGCGTAATTATTGGTTACCTAAGGTAGCGTATGCTGTTCAACTTTCGATAGTTAAAGATCTAAACTATCTCATTCGTAAACATTACTAATAGAAGAGAATCGTTATACTTAGGGCGTGACAGACGCGCCTAAGAAAGTATTCTTTTAAACATTTAGAAAACAATTTATAACCTGGTATCATTATATTAAATTACTCACAGTTAAATTTATACATACATACATTATCTATTAACTGACGGAAAATATTGAATAAATACATTTTACTTTAAAAATATACAATTACGTAACATAACATACGAGCTGAAACAGCTGTTCTACAACATAATCTATTACATAAAATCAGCTGTAATATGAAATCATATGTTAGTACCTTATTTCAGCTAAAATAGTTTTTATACTGAACATATGTACAGCTATATAGATGAAGCAAAGCGTGACGCCAAACCGAAAATTTCTACCGTACAAGCTTTCGGCTTAGACACGCTAAAAGAAGTAATAAGTACTAAAACCATCAGCTTTGTAGAAAGATCTATTTCAATTCATTTCAATGGTGAAACAACATTTAATAATGTCTTTGCCTTTAGAATATGGAACACACAAAAGAATTCGTGTATTATGTTACTCTTGTTTTTAAGACCAAATAGATGACGTAGTTCGCAACTCAACCTTCAATATTTACTTAAATATCTTAGAGAGAAATACAGAGAGAAAAAAATGTTGTCAACAAGGTAAGAATGCTAAATGTTAACAAAGGAGCATTAGGTCCGAAAATATTTCAGAGGTCATAGTGCGTCTACCCTAACGAGATTCGCCCAGTATCATTTTCATCGAAAACACAATGCGACGCCACTTCATTATTACGAAGGTAAACAGCCTCCAGCCGGACTAGAATAGAAACTTATCAAGGGTGAAACTTTCGTAAAAAGGAACTTTGGCATATGTGTTTTTTGTCTTTCACTTTTGTCAAGATGTAACGCACATCTCCCCACCCAAGCTTAGATACAATCACGGCTTACACAAGACTAATGTATTGAGAAATGTACTCTTTGTCGGTTAAACTTAATTTAAAACTCAGGCGATCAGTGAAATTCAAGGAACCGTGTAACTAGCAATTATTTAAATATCACATCGACGTGACAACTTACAGTATTACTTCTCATAGACGTTCTCAAGAACAATAGCCAACACATGAGTTTATTAATTAGGCCTATAGGCTTTAAAATACAGATAATTATATTATAATTGAAGTATATTATAATATGTACTTCATATACCTTATAACTAAAATTACGAGAATTATGGGCTTAAAAAAACCAATAGACAGTGGATTCACCTATAGAAGTGAATACTTCACTTGAAGAACGTATTTAATAGAATATAGTTAATAGAAAACTATTTTAGATGTTAGATAGCCTACTGAATGAAAATTGGATTTAGCGATACGTCTTCAAAAGTTTTAAAATATGGGAATAAAAACATATAACTCGTTACCAATTAAATCAATACATTTTAGTGAGATTTATCAAAATATCTATACTATTAAATAAAAATCTATTGGCGCGCGCCCGCGCGCGCACGTGTGTGTGTGTGTGTGTGTGTGTGTGTGTGTGTGTGTGTGTATTATTCAATCACGTAAAAACTACTGGACCCATTGGACTGAAACTTTACATGGACATTCTTAGAGTCCTTATTTAACACACAGGCCTATTTTTATTTAGAAATTCCGTCAAGGCACCGCCCCAACGGCCTTGGAAACTCCCTTAACGGTAGGTTTATAAACTGTAGTTTGATATATTTATTGGGATTTAATTTCAGTAAATTAAATTTAACCCAAATACAAATACAAATTAAATCAATACAAATATTCGTCAACCCTGTACGAAACCTTGTACTCTGCTAGTAAATAATATATGAACATATGTTTTTCGTAATGTATGAATATATGAACTGATAAAACTATTCAATATCATTTTAATTTACGTTACAAGAAATAATATGAAAGTTATTAAAAAAATTATTAAATTAATATGTCTATCAAGTAATAAAAACGTTTTATAATTACGCTCCAACTTAATAGCGTACGATAAATCACATACAAGAATGTAATTAGTGTAAAACCTTTAATAGATGTTGATAAATGTAGTTAATCAAAATTGTATTTAATTCATTTAAATCGTGTTAAAAATATTGTCGCATGATTCTAAAGAAACTTTATTTTAAACAATTGAAATAAAATTATACGACTCGTTATATTGGTATTGAATAAATTTTAATAAGACACATGGGAATATAAACAAATATTTGTAATAACTGACACAAATAATAATAATATTTAAACCTAATAATGTACAATGAAGAAATATATTCTACGCCTTAAAAAAACTTTTCCTCAATGTAACTATGTATGCTAATATATTACTAATAGCAATATAGATAATTATAAAAGAATTTAAAAATAACTAATTCACAAAACTGTTTAAAATCACGTTTTTTTTATAAGATAGCCACAGGTTATAACTACCTTATATTAAAGCTAAAATTTCCATTGAAATTGAATTTTGTTTTTTAAAAAGGGGCTATTTACTAATGAACAAGGTAAACAGTTGAAAGCCTTAAACACGGCCTCCGGTACAGTTAGCAGAAACAACTTTATTTGTCAAACAAGTAGGTATCTATAGATTTCATTTGTGTTAATTTCTTAAATTATGTCGACAAGTGGGTATCTTCAAATTTTATTACTATTATTATTATTATTATTATGTTTTAATAATGTCTAATAATGCACAAGGTAAACGGTTGAAAGCGTTAAACAAAGCCTCTTTCGATACAGAGATGCAGAAAACACTGTACGTGTCAACAAATAGGTCTCTACAGAATTTATTATTATTTATTTTGGTTTTTTCAATGCATTAGATAAACAGTTTAAACCGTTAAACACAGACTCCTTCGGTACAGCAAAGCAGAAACCACTTTACTTGTCAACAAGTGGGTCTCTACAGATTTTATTATTATTTTTTTTTTTTTAATAATGTCTACTAATGCACACGGTAAACAGTTGAAAGTTTTAAACACGGCCTCCTTGGGTACAGCAAAACAGAAACCACTTTACTTGTCAAAAAGTAAGTATCTACAGATTGTATGATTATTAATGTTTTAAATTATGTCTACTAATGCATAAGGTAAACAGTTGAAAGCGTTAAACACGACCTCAGTCGGTAAAGCAGAGAAGAAACAATTTTACTTGTGAACAAGTAGGTATCCCCAAATTTTATTTCTATTATTCTTTGTTTTTTTTAATAATGTCTCTTAATCTACAAGGGAAACGATTAAAAGCGTAAACACGGCCTCGTTTCTTACAACAATGCAGAACCCACTGTAATTGTCAACAAGTAGTTACCTACAGATTTCATTATTAATAATTTTTTAAATAATGTTTACTAATGCACAAGGTAAACAGTTGAAAGCTTTAAACACATTCTCTTTCGGTACAGCAATGCAGAAACCACTTTACTTCTCAACAAGTGGGTATCTACAAATGTTATTACAATTATTATTATTTGGTTTTTAATAATGTCTATTAATGCATAAGGAAACCCGTTGATGGCGTAAACACGGACTCGTTTCGTATTGCAAAGCAGAAACAACCACTGCCCTTGTCAACAAGTAGGTATCTACAGACTTTAATATTACAATTTTTTTAAAAATAGTATTCACTTATGCACTAGGTAAAATTTTTAAAGCGTTAAACACAACCTTCTTCGATACAGAAAAAAGAAACACTTTACTTGTCAACATGTAAGTCTCTACAAATTTTATTACAATTATTTTTAAAAAATTAATTTTTAATAATACACTATTATTTATTAAGTTAAATAAACCTAAAAAAGTTAAACACGGCCTTTTTCGGCACAGCAAAAAAACAGGTTACTAGTCAACAAGTAAGTATCTACAAATTTTATTATTAATATTTTAAAAAATGATGTTTACTAATGCACTAAGTAAACAGTTGAAAGATATAAACACGGCTTTTTTTGGTACACAAAAAAAAACACTTTACTTGTCAACAAGTAAGTATCTACAAATTTTATTATTATCATTTTTTTTTAAATTATGTTTACCAATGCACTAGAGTTAAACACGGCCTTTTTCGGTACAGCGAAAATAAAAACACTTTACATGACAACAACTAAGTCTCTACTGATTTTATTATTAATATTTTTTTTAAAATAATGTTTACAGATGCACTAGGTAAACAGTTGAAAGAGTTAAACACGGTCTTCTTTGGTACAGTCTTCTTTGGCAAAAAAAAAAAAACACTTTACTTGTCAACAAGTAAGTCTCTACAAATTTTATTATTAATATTTTTTTAAAATTCATTTTTAATAATGGACTAGGTAAACAGTTAAAAGAGTTATGCTCGGGCCTTTTTTGTACAGCAAAAAAAAACACTTTAGTTTTCAGTAAGCCGTCTTTACTAATTTTATTTTATTATGTTTTAAATATTAATTTTAAGTAATGGACTAGTTAAGCGGTTGAAAGAGTTAAGCTCGGCCCTTTTTGGTACAGAAAAAACACCACTTTACTAGTCAACAAGTAAGTCTCTAGAAATTTTATGATAATTATTTTTAAAAAAACGTTTACTAATGAACTAGGTAAACATTGAAAGAGTTAAACACGGTCTTTTTCGGCACAGCTAAACACAAGAATTTGCTTGTCAACAAGTATGTCTCTACATATTTTGTTAATAATATATATATTTTTTTAATGTTTACTAATGCACGAGGTAAACAGTTGAAAGAGTTAAACACAGTCTTCTACGGTACAGCGAAAAACCCCGATACTAGTCAACATGTAAGTCTCTACAAACTTTATTATTATTATTTAAAAAAAAATAATGTTTACTAATGCACTAGGCAAACAGTTGAAGAAGTTAAATACGGCCTTCTTCGCAACAGCGAAAAAACACTTGTCAACATGTAAGTCTCTACAAATTTTATTATTATTATTTTTTTTATTGTTTACTAATGCACTAGGTAAAAGTGGAAAGAGTTGAACACGGCCTTCTTAGGTACAGCAAAAAAACCACCTAACTAGTCAAGAAGTAAGTATCTACAATTTTTATTATTAATATTTTTTAAAAAAAGTGTTTACTAATGCACTAGATAAACATTTAAAAAAGTTAAACACGGCCAAAAAAAAACCTTTACTTGTCAATACGTAAATCTTTACAAATATTTATAAAATAATTTTTCAAAAAATAATATTCAATAATGCACTAGGTAAACAGTTGACAGAGTTAAACACGGCATTTTCGGTACAGCAAAAAAAAGACCTTACTAGCAAAAAGTAAGTCTCTACAAATTTTATTATTATTATTATTACTTTAAAAAAAATAATGTTTACTAATGTACGAGGTAAACAGTTGAAAGGGTTAAACACAGCCTTTTTCGGCACAGCAAAAAAAAAAAAAAAAAAAAAAACACTTTACTTGTCAACATGTAAGTCTCTAAAAATTTTATATTAATATCTTTTTTTAAATGTTTACTAATGCACTAGGTAAACAGTTGAAAAAGTTAAACACGGCCTTCTTGGGTACAGCAAAAAAAAAACTACTTTACTTGTCAACAAGTAAGTCTCTAATAATTTTAATATTATTTTTAAAAAATATTAACAATAATGTACTAGGAAAACAGTTGAAGCAGTTAAACACGGCCTTCTTCACCACAGCAAAGAAAAACACACTTCATTTGTCAACATGTAAGTATCTACAAATTTTATATTAATATATTTTTTTAAATGTTTACTAATGCACTAGGTAAACAGTTGAAAGAGTTAAACCCGTTCTTCTTCGGTACAGCAAAAATAAAAACACTTTACTTGTCAACAACTAAGTCTCTTCAATCATTAAAATTATTTGTTTTTAAAAAATATTGTTCTGAATGCACTAAGTAAACAGTTGAAAGAGTTAAACACGGCCTTCTACTTTACAGCAAAATAAAAAAACAATTTACTTTATTAACAAGTGAGACTCTACAAATTTTATTATAATCATTTCTTAAAAAATAATCTTTACTAATGCACTAGGTAAACAGTTGAAAGAGTTAAACACGGCCTTTTTCGTTACAGAAAAAAAAACACTGTACTTGTCTGCAATTATGTCTCTACAGATTTTATTTATTTATTTTCTTAATATTGTGTAATAATGCTTTAGGTAAACAGTTGAAAGCGTTAAACACGGCCTCGTTCAGTACAGCAATGCAGAATCCACTTTACTTGTCAACATTTGGTCTCTTCAGGTGCTATTATTTTTTAAAATAATGATTAAAATCATTTCAAGTGTTTGTATAGTGAAGTGAAAGTGTTTCAATTTTTTAACTAGATGTTGCATACTACTATTCTTTGAGTTTCTTTAGTTTGTGAGGCTATGTTAGATCAAATATAAACATACACAAAACTCACAAATAAATCATGTATCTACTCATTCTCTTTTCAATGAAAAAGGCATCATCATCATCAGCGAGTGTCGCTACTACAAACTGTAACTTACAACTAAGGTAAAAATAAGTTTACACTTCCATATTTTTACAGTTGGCGTCGTCACGCCCACCTGTCAGAATAACAGTTATTAACCCTACTTTAAACATGGTACATCAAAGAGAAATTGCATACCTCAATAACTCAATAATTACAATAAAATTTTAAACTATATAACATAATGACATATAAAAAAAAGATAATTAATCGTTCGATTTATTATCATTTCAAGATTTTACCCATAAGTTACAATACAATTTTTCTTGTGTCGCACTAGTTACATTAATATAGAATTTTGAATAGGGCCTGTTTCATTATTTACATGATTGTATTACATAATTGTAAATAATGAGTCAGGCTCTATTCAACATTCTATATAAATGTAACTAGTGTGGCACAAGAAAACTTGTATTGTAACTTTTGGTTAAAATCTTGAAATGATAATAAATCGAATTATTAATTATCTATTTTGTTCATATGTAATTATGCTGTATGGTTAAATATTTTATTGTAATTATTGACTTAGGTATAAAATTTCTATTTGATGGATCATGTTTTAAGTACAGTTAATAACCGTTGTTTTGACAGGTGGTTGTTTTGACGCCTACTGTAAAAACATGGAAGTGCAACCTTACTTCACCCTAGTTGTAAGTTATAGAGTTTGTAGTAGTAACACTCACTAATGATGATGACTTTGCATTGAAATGCGTATGAGTAAATAAATGATTAATTTGTGAGTTTTATGTATGTTTGTATTTGTTTTAAATGTTGCATGTCACCATCAAGTGTTATGTGTGCGTTCTCCCGAAGTCTCTCGCCAACATCGGTTACGAGTGGAAAGTAAGTAGTTAACAAAATTAAAAATGTAATTTTAAGTTTACTGATAAAAACATTGCGTTTCGTAAATGTTTAAGAAAAACTATTTCTAACTTAACTGAATGTATTGTCGCCTTATGGACAAATAACGGATATTTTATTTACATGTTAGCTTAACTTGACGCCTAACTGCTTGAGTGTGTCATAAGGTGATAATAGAAAAGGCGATAAAGCAGGCGTCATTCGTTTTAAGGCGTTATGCCTTTTGTATTGTAAGTTTTACAACTGTTAAGATTGTTTAAGGCCCGTTGGTAAAACTGATGCCTTTACTTCAGTTGCCTGTCCGATAGTAACTCGTTTGAAATAGCCTATATATGGAGCTATTGATCTATATTAACGAACGTTCCTAAATTTGGGACCTTTTTTCCTATCATGATCTGGTCGACTAAAATTGACCAACTTTTTTTCAGTTTTAATTAGGGATGAACCAATTCCGATTTTCGATTCAAGGAATAGTCGATTCTGGTATCGACAATGGTATCGAGAAATCGCCGATACTGCATTCCTCATTTATTAGAAATGGCGATCCGATTCTTGTATTTACTATTAATACGATACGTACGCAGTGTAATTTATTGGAAATTGGTAATTAATTATCAGCGTTGTTCTATTTATGTAGACTATTAGTTGCTTTGAATGAACTAAGCTGCTACAGCTAATGCTTATTTGAGATAATGAAGATATTATTAATGTCACAACAACAAAGACGATCGGAATCATTTCTGATCCGTTTGATTTGCACCGCTCTTCTCGCTCTGCTGTCTCACTTTCGCTCGGGGGAGCTCGGGGGAGCTCGTCTCTCTCTTTTTCTCCTCCCTCTCTGGCCGTCACCGCTTCATCGATGTCAAAACAAACAAAAAGTAGTTCTATTTTCTCCAGTTGTACAAACTGAAAAGGCCATTGCCAAAGTTATATTGTAATTGTGAACTGAAGTTCACTTTTGTGATTTTATATAAATCATTGCTTCTATGGAATAAATTTGCCATGCGTTCAGAAACGCGTCCTTATAAATGAAGATTGAATGTTTTGTGTGGCCTGTTACGGAACTAAAACGGAACTTTTGAAAAGCTTCACCATATTACCAAGATAATAAATAAATTCATTGTTAGATAACATAATTTATAACTTAGAAGAATCGAGAATCTACTCAAGAATCGAGAATTGGCTCAAGAATCGAGAATCGGAAGAAAATTTATAATCGAAATCGGAACCGTCCCACCCAAAGTTTTACTCAAAACTACATTTTGAACATAAAACAAGTTATTTTAAAGGTCTCAAACCATAAAAAGTACTTTAATCGTGACTAAAGAAAAGTACTAATTCTAGGAGTTGACGGCTATTCAATGATCAAGCCAATACCCTATCATAGTATTTAATTTTGCACTACGTACACGAGTGTATTAAAATATAGTACAAAATTTGGTTATACAAAAATAATCAAGAGTGCTAACTTCAATTGAACGAACGTGAACTAACAGATTGCTGAAGTGAAGCAGTTGGATCCTTTACTGGGCTTGAGTACCAGCGAACATCAGGTTATGACAAAACATACTGAATGTTTCATTAAAATTATTTTTTTGCCTTGTCACAGCGAAACTATGATTTCACATAAGTATATGTTTTTAATAAAAATGCTTACGTTTGAATCCCACCAACGAGGTAAACATAATGTATGTAGAAAAGTGCACCAAATGTACTGTAAGAATGAATTGGTACGGTAATTCCCGGAAAAGGGAATCTAAACTGAATCAGTGCAAGGGACGAAAGTGGCGGTGTAATCATGTGCGTACACGTAATAATGTATAAATCGATTGTCATTTTCCATAGTCTGGCTCTCTGATTTAATAATAATGAACAGCTTAAAGATTATTGTTTGGCTTCGAATATTAAACCACTTTTAACATATTGTGTATTTAGTTGTATTTTATTCAGAATGAGTTTTTGTTGTGTATTTCAAATACAGTACAATAAAACTTCGATTAACCGTCACTCTTTTAACCGTCATCCAATTGACCCGACGGCCAGTACCCTGAACCACTAGGCCTGACATTGTCTAGGAACGTTTTATATTTATTCGTAAATACGATGTAATTACGATGGTTTTTGTTAGGTAGATAAACGCTGACTGCATTAAAATCATGAAGTTATTCTAGGAGCTTTTTGTCAGGAGTTACGGGCCGACACACTTATTTGCTATGACGTATTATATTGATTTTCACTACTCTTTCAAAATTTCACAAAACATTAAAAATAAATTCAAAATATTGACTAAATATTAAGTTTTGAAATAATCTTTAAAAAATACTTGGTTGAAGTCAAGTACAAACATTGATACACTTAGATAAACTCATCCTTACTAGGAAGTAAATTATAACGTAAATTCCTTTAGAAGTAAACTATTTGGTTTTACTTGTTATGAATCTCGGATAGTATTCATCGGACTTGAAGCATTACTGACCAATCAGAGAACAAGTTTACACTTCCGATCTATTTACAAGATATTTATAAACTCACAAATCATTCTCATGACACATGTTTACATGTTTTTGTGATAAGCGCCAAAATACTTTACTCGCCAGTCAGCTTATTATGTGGGTAACTGGAACATGAAATTGTGGTTTTTTGTTTATTGTTTACACAAAACACAAAAAATATTAAAACAGTGTTGCACAGATAAGAAAATTTAATGAAATAAAAAGCGCTGTCGGGTCAATTGGTCTGATGGAGTTTATTTACGTATCATTTACGGTAGGAAAATATTAAGTTGGGCAAATTAGCCCGACAGTATTTTTTAAATATTATGATAAGAGACTTATATTCGTACTTAGATATGATAGGGGAACAAAAAATAAGTACACATTATTTAAAATTAAACTTAAAATATTTTGGAAATTCTCTATGAAAACTCCGATATTGTGGCCGGCAGCTAAAGTGTTAACGTACAGTGACGCGTTCGCTTTGTTTGTTAAACTACATGAACCTGTAAGTTTATATTACTGTTCATTATTTTGCTACATTTGTAGCTACTATGCGGATCTGTTTATCATGTAACAAATAGTTTCATTTGCTATTACAATCGTGTTCATGGTTTATGTTTTTTTCGCTCCTAAATATATTACATTACTGTGAGTGTGATATCTGTCTATAATATAATTTATTGAGGTTACGTTTTAGAGGAATAACACACTGTTTCTCTTATCCGTCTATTCGCTCAACTGTCATGACCATGGTTCCGACGGCGAATCGTTAAATGCTAGCAATGGGCAGTGTTATAGGCAGATATATGCACTTTAATACTTTACAATTTGTACTATGCAAGCATTTGTATTTTAACGGTTTCAAACTAAATCTTGTAATAATTATAGTCCTACAAATACTGATGAATAGCTTAAGACAATACTTTTAATAATTTATTGTCAACGTTAGTATTTCTGCTATTATATTTTTTATTTCGTTTTTAAATTATAGAACGCTCTAGTTTATTCTCACATTGGACAGATGTGGGATACATGGCGTGGACATTATTTGGTTATGAATCAGCAGAGAATAAGTGAAAAAGGTACTATAGCTTAGAGAATGTAAGAGTTGAAAGTAAATATACGTATGCGAGAGCGCATGCGTACACTTCGTGTTAGTACTATTTTCATATTTAGTTCACTTAATTATATTTTTAATTTTATCTTCGTAGACACCAAATACTTATTTTAAAAGGAATAAATCTACACTGGAAATGATCCATCAGCGGCAAAAGTCAAGGTAGGCAATCGGGGTACATATTGTACGGCAGGTTGCATACCCTCATCCTTACACACTTTATAGACCACACCTCTTTGTATACACATAGGTACTACATGCTGTGTAGAGCTTCACACAATGCTCTACTCTTGCGACGTCCTGAGTTAAATTGTAGAGAATTAGCGGGTAAGTACTACAGTAATTAAATTGCTCTAATTTATTACAATGTTTACTTTATGCTACTCATAGGGGTTATTTACTTACCTACATTCCTTCTCCTAAAGTGTTTAAGTTGGTTTGCTTTACGAACGTTTGAAACGCTTAATTCGATTCCTGAAGGTTTTCCATTGGGGTACTAGATGAACACATCCATTCACCCAGACTGAAGACAGACAAACTTCACAATCACTCTTATTATTCTCTTACTCGTAACACTAAGAGATCCCTCACTTAGCCCTACCTCATACCATTTACACTTACATATACTTTTTATAAAGGGTGAACCAACATACTCCCTATAATCCTAAAGAGAGTAGGTCTCTTAAAGCAAGGCCAACAGAAGTCGGAGCAAATACATTTAGCTTGAAGGAAAATTACAAGGATGTTATTAAACTTTAGCCCAAAATAAGGCCTATAGCATTTACTCACGTACTTTGAAGAAATCTTGTGCAGTAAAACGTCAAAATGCGTTTATTGTACGAATGTCCTGGATATATTTCCATAGTAACGACGTAGGCAGATCTAAAGATAATACGCCCTACAGTACCCCATGACAATACAGTGTCACACGCAGCTACAACGACGTAATACGCATAGGAAGAAATGAAACTACCTACAGTGCCACATGGTACCAGATTGATGCAAGCTGTCACAATAGCAACGTGGACATAGCATAAAATAAATCCACCTTTAGTGTCCCATGGTACCACAGTACCATAGGCGATCACAATAGAAACGTAAACATGGAAAATATTTAACGAAGAACAGTGCCGCACGCAAACAATGTAACGTAGTCATAACCAAAAATGTAAATACTTAAATTGGTACATGCTGTACAATCGCAAAGTAGACTTAGCACAATATAATCCTACAGTGCCGCATTATGCCATAATGGTGACATTGGCATAATGCAGAATTAAATAACTTACTTTGCCGCTTGATGCCGCAGTTCCGTAGGCTCTGTCAAAGACGACGTTGGCATGGGAAAAATTTAAACGTCTTACAGTGCTTAACGCTGCCTTAATGGGGACGTAGACGTATTGCAAAATTAAATAGCTGAAAGTGCCGGATGGTATAGTGCCGCACGATGCCACAGGGAAGTGAGCTCTCACAATAATGACGTAGGCATATTAGAAATAGAAACGACGTACTGTGCCGCACGCAGCAATAATGGTGACGTAGACTTATTGAAATAGTTTACAGGCCCAATGGTATAGTGCCGCACGATGCCACAGTGATGTAAGCTCTCACAATGACGATGTAGGCATATTAGAAATAGAAACGACCTACTGTGCCGCACGCAGCAATAATGGTGACGTAGACTTATTGAAATAGCTTACAGGCCGGATGGTATAGTGCCGCACGATGCCACAGTGATGTAAGCTCTCACAATGACGATGTAGGCATATTAGAAATAGATACGACGTACTGTGCCGCACGCAGCAATAATGGTGACGTAGACTTATTGAAATAGCTTACAGGCCGGATGGTATAGTGCCGCACGATGCCACAGTGATGTAAGCTCTCACAATGACGATGTAGGCATATTAGAAATAGAAACGACGTACTGTGCCGCACGCAGCAATAATGATGACGTAGACTTATTGAAATAGCTTACAGGCCGGATGGTATAGTGCCGCACGATGCCACAGTGATGTAAGCTCTCACAATGACGATGTAGGCATATTAGAAATAGAAACGACGTACTGTGTCGCACGCAGCAATAATGGGGACGTAGACGTATTGCAAAATTAAATAGCTTACAGTGCCGGATGGTATAGTGACGCACGATGCCACAGTGACGTAAGCTCTCATATTGACGACGTAGGCATATTACAACTACAAACGACATACTGTGCCGCACGCAGCAATAATGGTGACGTAGACGTATTGCAAAATTAAATAGCTTACAGGCCGGATGGTATAGTGACGCACGATGCCACAGTGACGTAAGCTCTCATATTGATGACGTAGGCATATTACAACTACAAACGACGTACTGTGCCGCACGCAGCAATAATGGTGACGTAGACGTATTGCAAAATTAAATAGCTTACAGGCCGGATGGTATAGTGACGCACGATGCCATAGTGACGTAAGCTCTCATATTGACGACGTAGGCATATTACAACTACAAACGACGTACTGTGCCGCACGCAGCAATAATGGTGACGTAGACTTATTGAAATAGCTTACAGGCCGGATTGTATAGTGCCGCACGATGCCACAGTGATGTAAGCTCTCACACTGACGATGTAGGCATATTAGAAATAGAAACGACGTACTGTGCCGCACGCAGCAATAATGGTGACGTAGACTTATTGAAATAGCTTACAGACCGGATGGTATAGTGCCGCACGATGCCACAGTGATGTAAGCTCTCACAATGACGATGTAGGCATATTAGAAATGGAAACGACGTACTGTGCCGCACGCAGCAATAATGGTGACGTAGACTTATTGAAATAGCTTACAGGCCGGATGGTATAGTGCCGCACGATGCCACAGTGATGTAAGCTCTCACAATGACGATGTAGGCATATTAGAAATAGAAACGACGTACTGTGTCGCACGCAGCAATAATGGGGACGTAGACGTATTGCAAAATTAAATAGCTTACAGTGCCGGATGGTATAGTGACGCACGATGCCACAGTGACGTAAGCTCTCATATTGACGACGTAGGCATATTACAACTACAAACGACGTACTGTGCCGCACGCAGCAATAATGGTGACGTAGACTTATTGAAATAGCTTACAGGCCGGATTGTATAGTGCCGCACGATGCCACAGTGATGTAAGCTCTCACACTGACGATGTAGGCATATTAGAAATAGAAACGACGTACTGTGCCGCACGCAGCAATAATGGTGACGTAGACTTATTGAAATAGCTTACAGACCGGATGGTATAGTGCCGCACGATGCCACAGTGATGTAAGCTCTCACAATGACGATGTAGGCATATTAGAAATGGAAACGACGTACTGTGCCGCACGCAGCAATAATGGTGACGTAGACTTATTGAAATAGCTTACAGGCCGGATGGTATAGTGCCGCACGATGCCACAGTGATGTAAGCTCTCACAATGACGATGTAGGCATATTAGAAATAGAAACGACGTACTGTGTCGCACGCAGCAATAATGGGGACGTAGACGTATTGCAAAATTAAATAGCTTACAGTGCCGGATGGTATAGTGACGCACGATGCCACAGTGACGTAAGCTCTCATATTGACGACGTAGGCATATTACAACTACAAACGACATACTGTGCCGCACGCAGCAATAATGGTGACGTAGACGTATTGCAAAATTAAATAGCTTACAGGCCGGATGGTATAGTGCCGCACGATGCCACAGGGAAGTGAGCTAATTTCCGAAATATATGACCAATATTTAGTGATAATTCTTTATCAATTCGTTAAATCTGTAAAACCAAAGCAAACGTCGTTATTTAAACTGTTTGGATTATTTTAAATAAGTCGAAGATCAGCAGATAGGAAAAAACCAAATACGTTTAGAGTAAACGAAGAAATGGCGTGCGAGAAATTACTTTTTCGGAAAGACAATATTTATTTCCTAATTTGCAGTTTCAAACATTTATTATTCTTTAAAATATGGAATTTATTTGTCGTTATTCAAAATCCGTGTGCTTCTTATGTTACTAAAAGATTCAGGTCCTCAATAAATAAAAACGTTGCTGTTTTTCTCATATCAAAACACCGTAAATATAGTCTGAGCTTGGATTCTTAATTTAGGGCAAAGTAGGAGAAGCACGTAATATCCATTGCCTTACAATAAATTGCGTTTTGTGAAATGTAGGTGTAGTTATTGAGGATGGTGGCTACATCCCTAACAAACGTTAGATGAAATACTTTCGCGACGTTGTGCTGTTGTTATTATCGTTCTAAATTTTGTTTTTAAAAGTACTTTCCAGACGTTTATAGAACAATGCGGATAGTTGGACACCATTCCTCTAGTACTTTAAAAAGCTTTGGTAACGATGCCGGAAGGGAAATGACAAGTGCCATGCATCTACTATCTTTAGATGGTTTTGGCAATGATGCCAGAAGGTAAACGACAAATGCCATACATCTATTATCTTTAGATGGCTTTGATAATGATGCCGGAAATAAAAAGACAAATGCCATACATATACTAACTTTAGATGGCTCTGGTAATGATGCCGGAAGGGAAATGACAAATGCCATGCATATACTAACTTTAGATGGCTTTGGTAATGATGCCGGAAGGGAAATGACAAATGCCATGCATATACTAACTTTAGATGGCTTTGGTAATGATGCCGGAAGGGAAATGACAAATGCCATGCATATACTAACTTTAGATGGCTTTGGTAATGATGCCGGAAGGGAAATGACAAATTCCATGCATCTTTCAACTTTAGACAGCTTTGGTAATGATGCCGGAAGGGAAATGACAAATGCTATGCCTCTACTATGTTTAGATGGCTTTGGTAATGATGCCGGAAGGGAAATGAAAAATGCCATGCATATACTAACTTTAGATGGCTTTGGTAATGATGCCAGAAGGGAAATGATAAATGCCATGCATATACTAACTTTAGATGGCTTTGGTAATGATGCCGGAAGGGAAATGACAAATGCCATTTATATACTATCTTTAGATGGCATTGGTAATAATGCCGGAAGGGAAATGACAAATGCCATGCATATACTATCTTTAGATGGCTTTGGTAATAATGTCGGAAGGGAAATGACAAATTCCATGCATCTTTCAACTTTAGACAGCTTTGGTAATGATGGCGGAAGGAAAATGACAAATGCCATACCTCTACTATCTTTAGATGGCTTTGGTAATGATGCCGGAAGGGAAATGACAAATGCCATGCATATACTAACTTTAGATGGCTTTGGTAATGATGCCGGAAGGGAAATGACAAATGCCATACATCTTTTAACTTTAGACAGCTTTGGTAATGATGCCGGAAGGGAAATGACAAATGCTATGCCTCTAATATGTTTAGATGGCTTTGGTAATGATGCCGGAATGGAAGAAACAAAGGAGTTCTGTCGTTACTTGTAAATTAACCGACGTTTTATGCAAATAATAATAAGACTAAAAATATAAACTTTTAACGGTTTGTAAATACTATAATCATTTTGATTGCATTCCTTTGTATTGGCAAAATAAGTTGAAATAATCTTATTGATTCCCAAACGCAGGTTGTAGGCGGTATTTTCACTGACCTCCTTTGGATTTGACCCGTGTATTCCCTCTGAGAGGTATTTCTCAAGGAACTTCAGCTCCATTTCCTTTTCAAGAACAGGATAGACAAACCATTCCTCCAATTAATTAATAAAGTAAAAACCTAATATCTTCATTATGATGTCACTCTGAATATTTTACTTTGCAGAAAAATAATGTAGAAAATATTCTAACGTTGGCACTACAGATACACATCGCTTTCCGCAATGTCTGTAAAGTTTCATTTTAATCGAACAAAAGTGTTTTTACTTGGCAACATCTGTCACAAATTTCATTTCAACTTTAGACTCTAGCAGGTAAACAAAACAAGTAACTTGAAGAAAGTTTTATTATAAGACTAAATGACAGTAACGTTCGGGCTTAGTAAATACGCGTATAGAATGTGCTTGTAAGGTTGCTTGGCGTGGGCCGCGTATAAAGGAATAAAACCTGGTAAGAGCGCCTACGCTGAAAATCGCTGTAACAGGGTTTTTAACGACGTTTCAAACACGTCTCGTTGACATATGATTTTGTTGGAGTGCAGTGTGAAAATTAAATTTTTAAATTCTCTTTAACATAATTGTTTCAAGCCATTAATCTGATTATAAAATAAATGTCACTTTTTACTTATGTATTTAAAATTTACTCATTTTGCCCTTTTTAAATATAGAACGGCTCTAAATATGAAGAAATTATTAATTTGAGACTAATATTATGGATTGTAACGGAGTAAAATGTCATTTAATTGGATGTTTGTAATAACTAAACATCGCGAGAGTTAATGAACCATATTATACCTACACAGTGTGCAGTTTAGTTGTAAAACAAATATAAAATTCCTAAAGTTAATATCCTATTAGCCTTTATTTGAATCCACAGAGGGATGGAGTGAAATTAAATATGGAAATTTTAGATATTTGTATTTTGTGTTGATATAGAGAAAAGCGCGTTTTACCTAGCTACTTTGCCAATAGTTACAAAGTAACTAGTTATAAGGTTACTTATAAAACACGTAATATAAACAAATCCCCGTGGCAGTTGCTTGTCTGCTATCGGGCGCCTCCCCAGGTGGTGGATAGGGGAACGCTCGTTGTGCTTGCACTTCGGGTACTGGTGAAATAAAATAGCCAGGGTGAACCAAAACAAGATAGGGGAGGGAACCCCGAAAATAAACCAAATATGAGTAGTGAGAAGGAGATATCTTTAACGGTGCAGGGAGTCGGATCCCCAGTACCGGCACAGGTGGAGGTGACTGAGCAGGCCACACCTGGGTCGTTAGCCCATGACTGCAATTCTTCGAAAAGGGTGGAACACTTGGCCCTGACGCAAGCTACAAGTGCAGAAAAAGAAAAAAGACCCGTTTAAGAAAAGCACGAGCACAATAAGGACTCCGCCTCTAACAAGAACCTTGGAGAGTAGTAAGGTAGCGGATCCATTTGATGTTCCTGAACGTGCTGTGGACGCCGAAGTGAGAACAGATTTGCAGAGCTTTATTTCAGAGGCCGAATCCTCTGAGGTCGAAAGGCTGAAATTACAGATCAGCGAGGCAGATAAGAG
Organism: Prosapia bicincta; assembly: GCA_036971475.1. Classification (NCBI taxonomy): domain Eukaryota; kingdom Metazoa; phylum Arthropoda; class Insecta; order Hemiptera; family Cercopidae; genus Prosapia; species Prosapia bicincta. Next base: position 24,753,582 of record JBAIZL010000007.1, on the reverse strand, counting down.
CGAGGAGGAGCAAATCAGAGCTATTAGCGCTATCCTACGTACTATGAGGGAATCTGTTGCAAAACAGAAAAATGTGAACATGGCTATCAAGAATGGACTCGTCAAACTAGAGGATGGTCTGGAGGTGCTTCGAGCCTGTAGAATTTCACGACAGAATGCAATCTGGACTCTAGCAGAGAGGGCATCTGTGTCTGTAAGAAGTAGCCCTGGTAGACGAAACCTACCTCCACGAAAGCGCCCAAGGGAGTCAACAAACAGCCAGGAGGCGATGGATACTAACATCCAGGAATCGGCAAAAACCGATAAATGGAATATAGTGGCCAGTAAGAAGAAGGGCAAGGCAAAGAAAGTACCAGAGACGCAGCAGCGCGTGCTGACGCCTATCATACGGCAGCAAGACAGCCGATTGTCCAATAAGGCGAAGAAAGAGGGAAGACCAAGAAGGAACGCCTTAGTTATTAAGGCTTCTGCTGGAAAGAGCTATGCGAAAATCCTAGGTGCGATAAGGAAAGATGTGCGGCCAGAAGACAGTGGTGCGGTGATTCGCGGCATCAGGAAAACGAGGGAGGGCGGAGTTTTGCTGGAACTCAATAGTTGCAGAGACCAGACAGCGCTCCAAACCGCCATCGAAACGGCGATCGGAGAGAGCGGAGAGGTCCGTAGCCTGATCCCGAAGATGAGGCTGGAGATTCTGGACCTTGATTCTTACACTTCTGAAGAGGAGGTTAAAGAGGTCCTTGAACGGGAAGAGGTTGAAGGGGAGATAAAGGTCTCCATTCTTGGCCCTAACCGTAGAGAACAATGTCTGGCAATTGTAGAGCTAGAAGAGGCACAGGGCATCAAAATCCTAAAGAAAGGCAAAGTTAAAGTAGGATGGGTGTCTGCTAGAATCAGACGAAGAGTCGAGGTTCGTCGCTGCTACAGATGTCTCCAATATGGTCACGTAAGAAGCGACTGCAAGGGTCCTGATAGAAGCGACACGTGCTGGAAGTGTGGACACAGAGACCACAAGGCGGCACAATGTAAGACAGAAGCACGTTGTATCCTTTGTACTGAAAAAGGCTACAAGGATATCCCGCTAAACCATGTATCAGGATCGGGATCCTGTAAAGTTTTTCGAGAGGCTCTCGCTTTGAAAAAAGGCAAGGGCAAACCTGCATGAAGGTGCTGCAAGGTAACCTCAACAGATGTCGGGCTGCTGATGGATTGATCGATCAGTTGGTACTGGAAACAGGAATCGACGTAGCGATCATCAGCGAGCCGTACCGTCATAAAGGGAAATCAGCATGGCAAAAGGATGAATCTGGAATGGCAGTAATCTGGATTACGGACCTGCGGAAGTTTCCGATAAGTAAGACTGGCTCTGGAAGTGGCTATGTTTGGATTACAAGTGGAGACTTGACATTCGTCAGCTGCTACTTCTCTCCAAACGATAGTATCAACATTTACCAGGAAAAATTGAATAATATGGAGGATTCAGTGAGAGAGGTGGGTGGAAAAATCATAATGGCCGGAGATTTCAACGCCAGAGCGGTAGAATGGGGAATGCCGCGCACAAATAGAAGAGGAAATCTTCTGTTGGAAATGGCAGCCAGACTGGGACTTCATATCCAAAACACTGGTAGTACCCCGACATATCATCGGCCCGGTTACGGATACTCCATTCCAGATGTGACGCTGGTATCGGAAAACCTGGGGCGGAGATGTAGGAACTAGCGAGTGCTCCCGGGCTACTCGGGGAGTGATCATGATTATATATCTTTTGATATTGAAGAGGAGTATATAACATCTCGTTCCGGGATCCGATGCCAGCCAAAGTGGAGTGTAGGAAAGATGGATGGAGCAATGTTGATGGAAGCACTTTGTTTCATGTGGCAATGTAATCCGGCCTCCTATCCAGATTCATCCAATGTAGGGGATATAGAAAGTGCCGTTAAACAGGTGACCTACGTCATACGACAAGCCTGCCAAATGTCAATGCCTCGTAAGAGCATCCGCAAAGCAAGACAGCAAGCCTATTGGTGGACCGACGATATAGCCGATCTCAGAAGAAGATGTCTTCAACTTAGACGGAAGGCACAGAGATCTCGTGGCGGGGTTAAGGCAGCGGCTCTAGCCTTATAGCACAAGGAGGCAAAAAAGGCTCTTGTTTTGGCAATCCGGCAGAGCAAGGATTGTTGCTGGAGATCCCTTTGCGAAGAGATTAATGAAGACCCCTGGGGTATGGGGTATAAAATAGTTACACGAAAGCTGAGCGGCGGATCCTCTGACCAGGCATTGAGCGCCAGCGCAATGAGACGAATTGTGGAAGCACTATTTCCCGATCACCAGCGTCTGATCTCTCCTGAAGAACCACGTGGGAGCGGTGATATTCTTTTGTTCACTGAATCAGAACTGATCACGGCCGTGATGTCATTAAAAAATGGGAAAGCCCCAGGACCAGACGGAATCCCACCAGAGGTATTGAAGGTGGTGGTTCGAGCACAACCAAGCCATCTACTGGACATGTACAATGCCTGTCTGAAGTCAGGCATATTCGCATCACAGTGGAAGGTAGCGCGGCTTGTGCTCATAAATAAAGGGAAGGGCTCCTCTGACGATCCATCATCTTACAGACCGTTGTGCATGCTGGACACATTGGGAAAGGTAATGGAAAAATTAATAAGACCGAGGCTACAAAAGGCAATACAGGCGGCAGGAGGCCTTACCAAGAACCAGCATGGATTTAGGGAGGGGCATTCCACAGCAACGGCGATCCAACAGGTGATAGAGGCCAGGAAATTGGGAGATCTTGTGTGTCATGGTGCCAGACCGATTGTTATGCTGGTAACGTTAGATGTGAATAACGCATTTAACTCTGTGCGATGGTCGACCATAATGGAGGCGCTGGAACGGAAATTCTTTGTTCCAAGGTATCTGTTGGCCGTGATCAGAGACTACCAGAGGGATCGGCGGCTAATATGGACTGCTGACGGAAGACAGTGGACAAAGGAAATCACAGCTGGAGCAGCCCAAGGATCGGTACTGGGACCAGACCTGTGGAATGTGGCATATGATGGTCTTCTGAGATTAGAAATGCCAGAAGATGCATATCTGGTGGGCTACGCCGATGATGTTGCTGCTGTCATTACAGCTCGCAGCACTGAGTTGGCGCAGGTACGGCTGAATCAGGTCATGCGTAGGATTAACCTATGGATGACAGATTACGGTCTACAGCTGGCCGTTTCCAAGACTGAGATAGTTTTATTATCTGGAAGGAGGATGCCGATGGTGGTACCAATGGTTGTGAGACAGGAGACGCTCTTCACTAAGAGAGCGGTGAAATACTTAGGAGTCAAGCTGGACAACAAGCTGACGTACGGGGAACATCTTCGCATGACCTGTGATAAGGCTGCGGCTGTGACCTCGTCACTCGCAAGATTGATGGCTAACGTCGGTGGCCCAAGGGCAAGCAGGAGACGACTCCTATGGTCTACGGTGCAATCCATCATGCTCTACGGTGCTGAAATCTGGGCCGACACTTTGAAGGTACAGAAGTACCATACCAGACTCGATATGATTCAACGAATGGGAGCGCTAAGAATAGCGAGCGCCTACCGTACTGTTTCGTCGGCAGCTGTGCTGGTTGTGGCAGGTGTTGTGCCAATCGACCTATTGGCTCAAGAGAGGAAATTTGTATATAATAACAGTAAAGAGATAGGCAAAATAGAGGCGGTCAAGCGAGCCAGAGCACAAACCATGAACCAGTGGCAGCAACGATGGAATCATGAACGGTCAGGTAGGTGGACGTTTCTTCTGATAGGAAGCTTAAAGGAATGGACAGAACGCAGGCACTGGAAGTGAACTTCTATATCACACAGTTCCTGACAGGCCACGGGTACTTTAGGGCATACCTGTTTAAGATGGGAAAAGTTCTGTCCCAGAACTGCCGGATATGTAGCGACAAACTGGATGACTCGAGGCACACCTTCTTTGAGTGGGCCAGATTCATAGACCAGAGGAGTCGATTGATGACACATGCCACGGGTCTCTCCCCAAAGAGCTTTGTGCGGACGATGCTTGCATCGGAAGCCAACTGGAATATGGCATCGAAATACATCGAATCTATTCTACGATGTAAAAAAGAAGAAGGATGGCTAGATCCGTAATATAATGGAGCAAGTATAAGAGGCACCACCCTGAAGTAATGCTTCGGAGGTTCCGGGGTGGAAATCTGCCTGGAGGGTGACGAGTTTAGTGGGTAAACTTTCAGATGTAGAGCCTAGTGCAGTATCGAGAGGAGTCCCACACTCTGTGCATAAAGCATTCTCGTCGTTAAAAAAAAAAAAAAAAAAATATATATAAACAAATGAAAAATTTTAAAGTCAATTCCTACGCAGGTAAACAATGAAAAATTTTATTCTAGTCACTTTTTATTAAATAATTACTATTAATATAAATTAATTTATTTAAACTATGCGTTAAATTACTGTTCTACCAAATACTGTATAAAATCAGTTCTTTTATGAAGTCATATGAGCCAAATAATCACTTATTAGGCCAAATGAGAAGAAATGACTATATTTGCTTATCTAGTCCTTTCGTGAAAAGTTTACATTTGTGAAAGGTTACGTAAGAAATATGTATTTGAACTTGAGTGGATGAATAAATAGTAATTTATTAACGATTGAAATTTTGAGCAAGTTATATATAGAGTGTGAAATAATAAAAGGAATTGAAGAGCCTAACCGATTGCTGAATTGAACTTTAGCTGTAGAAACGTATTATGTGTTTATTGCCAAACACACTTTAACTGCACGATTTGTTGATGAAATAGTTTTGTTTTATAGGAAAACCCTTAGTTTATACTGTTCCTCGTTTTTAAAAATTTAAATTTTACTTGTGGGTTTTTCAAATTTTAATAAATATGTTTTGTGACGTTTAAAAATCAGTTTTTTTTGGTTCAGGATGTACTTTTATAGTGGAGCAAAAAAGGGTGAAGTTGATAAAGTCTTTGTCAAGTGCCACCAACCAGCGTAGTAATTAATTCCGAAACCTGTTCCAGTATCATAACTGAAAGACTGACGGCAAATTGCAATAGTGCTACTGTGCAACGAAAAGCTGCCTGGGGGTCCGATGTTTTGTATTATATCAAATATTCGACACAGCCCGGTTGATTGGACACTGTATAGTGATTTTTTGTCAAACGTTTGTTTTAAATACCAATTATCTTTATAAAGACCAACTGACAAAAGGGTTATTTCTCGTTTAATTTATGTAGTGGCGTGATGCTTGACGGCACCCAAACAACATGATTGCTTTGTGCGAAATAATCCTGTCTGGAAATACAGGAAGTCCCTACGGGACTAGAAGTGAGCCTTGTCGAGAGGCCGAGGACAAGGGGAGGGTGGAGGTGCACGTAGGTAATTTTCAAAAACATCGACCTCTGGACTTCCGCTAACTCATGGATTAACTCGTTATTTTGTTACGTATAAATACAAAAACAAAACAAAAATATATAGTAAAATTAGGAACAAATGAAAACAGGGCGTTCAATGAAGCGTCCCAATAGAATTGTCTAAGGGTTGGGATTGGTAGGCCCGATGAGGGATGACGACCGTGCCTGATATTTTATAGATGACAAATACACAATTTCTACCAAAGATTAAAGTGCCAGCTTATAAAATTACACCTATGATTTCGTACATAAACGTATCAAACAATGAAGGGCGAAATAAATACAGGTTTTATTCCAATATTGTATTCAGATCGATAATTATGTTTTAAAAACCAATACAAATTTAAAACTTCACTGCACTTAATGAAAAAAAAACAGTCAATAGGATCAAGTGATTACTTCGTATGAGGCTATTTATCGTAAATTTTATTATAATTTAGTTAGTTTAGTAGTCATGGATTTTAGATAATACAAATATTTATTTTAGCATTTAGTTAATAGTAATATAGCCTAGTTATTGTAATAAGATATAGGTATTAGTAAAATATTGTAGGAAAAAAGTAAGACAATGTAGTTAGTAGTAAACGAATGTAGTTATTAGCAAACGAATGGAGTTATTAGCAAACAAATGCAGTTATTAGCAAATGAATGTAGTTATTAGCAAATGAAGGGAGTTATTAGGAAATGAATGCAATTATTAGTAAATGAATGTAGTTATTAGAATACGAATGTAGTTATTGGAAAACGAATGCAGTTATTAGCAAATTAATGCAGTTATTAGTAAATGATTGGAGTTATTAGCAAATGAATGTAGTTATTAGCACATGAAAGTAGATATTAGCTAATGAATGTAGTTATTAGCAAACGAATGTAGTTATTAGCAAACGAATGTAGTTATTAGCAAACGAATATAGATATTAGCAAATGAATGTAGTTATAAGCAAATGAATGCAGTTATTAGCACATGAATGTAGATATTAGCAAATGAATGTAGTTATTAGCAAACGAATGTAGTTATTAGCAAACGAATATAGATATTAGCAAATGAATGTAGTTATAAGCAAATGAATGCAGTTATTAGCACATGAATATAGATATTAGCAAATGAATGTAGTTATTAGCAAACGAATGTAGTTATTAGCAAACGAATATAGATATTAGCAAATGAATGTAGTTATAAGCAAATGAATGCAGTTATTAGTAAATGAATGTAGTTATTAGCAAATGAATGTAGTTATTAGCAAACGAATGTAGTTATTAGCAAACGAATATAGATATTAGCAAATGAATGTAGTTATAAGCAAATGAATGCAGTTATTAGCACATGAATGTAGATATTAGCAAATGAATGTAGTTATTAGCAAACGAATGTAGTTATTAGCAAACGAATATAGATATTAGCAAATGAATGTAGTTATAAGCAAATGAATGCAGTTATTAGTAAATGAATGTAGTTATTAGCAAATGAATACAATTATTAGTAAATAAATGTAGTTATTAGAATACGAATGTAGTTATTGGAAAACGAATGCAGTTATTAGCAAATTAATGCAGTTATTAGTAAATGATTGGAGTTATTAGCAAATGAATGTAGTTATTAGCACATGAATGTAGATATTAGCAAATGAATGTAGTTATTAGCAAACGAATGTAGTTATTAGCAAACGAATATAGATATTAGCAAATGAATGTAGTTATAAGCGCACGAATGAAGTTATTAGCAAATGAATGTAGTTATTAGTAAATGAATATAGTTATTAGCATATGAATGTAGTTATTAGCAAAATAATACAGTTTTTACTAAATGAATGTAGTTATTAGTAAATGAAGGTAGTTATTAGCAAATGAATGTAGTTATTAGCAAATGAATGTAGTTATTAGCAAATGAATGTAGTTATTAGCAAACGAATGCAGTTATTAGTAAATGAAAGTAGTTATTAGCAAATGAATGTAGTTATTACAAACGAATGCAGTTTTTAGTAAATGAATGTAGTTATTAGTAAATGAATGTAGTGATTAGCAAATGAATGTATTTATTAGTAAATGAATGTAGATATTTTTAAATAAATGTAGTTATTAGTGAATGAATGTAGTTTATAGTGAATGAATGTAGTTATTAGCAAATGAATGCAGTTATTATCAAATGAATGTTGTTATTTGCAAACTAATGTAGTTACTAGCAAATGAATGCAGTTAATAATAAACGAATTAAGTTATTAGTAATGAATGTGTAGTTATTTGCAAACGAATGAAGTTATTAGTGAATGAATGTAAATATTAATAAACGGATGTAGTTATTAGAAAATCAATGCAGATTTTAGTAAATGATTGCAGTTATTAGCATACGAATGTAGTGATAAGCAAACGAATAAAGTTATTAGTAAATGAATGTAGTTATTAGCAAACGAATCCAGTTACTGGAATATGAATGTAGGTAATAGCAAAACGAATGCAGTTATAAGGTTATGAATGTAGTTATTAGCAAATGAATATTGCTATTAGGAACGAATTTATTTATTAGCAAATGAATGTAGTTATTAGCATATGAATGTAGTTATTAGGAAAAGAATGCAGTTATTAGCAAATGAATGTAGTTATTAGCATATGAATGTAGTTATTAGGAAAAGAATGCAGCTATTAGCAAATGAACGTAGTTGTTACAAACGAATGCAGTTTTTAGTAAATGAATGTAGTTATTAGTAAATGAATGTAGTGATTAGCAAATGAATGTATTTATTAGTAAATGAATGTAGTTATTTTTAAATAAATGTAGTTATTAGTGAATGAATGTAGTTTTTAGTAAATGAATGTAGTTATTAGCAATTGAATGCAGTTATTATGAAATGAATGTTGTTATTAGCAAATGAATGCAGTTATTAGTAAACGAATTCTGTTATTGGTAAATGATTGTTTAGGGTTTTGCAAACGAATGAAGTTATTAGTGAAATAATGTAAATATTAAAAAATGAATGTAGTTATTAGTAAATCAATGCAGTTTTTAGCAAATGAATGTAGTTATTAGTAAATGAATGTAGTTATTAGCTAATGAATGTAGGTATTAGCAAACGAATGCTGTTATTAGTAAATGAATGTAGACATTAGTAAATGAATGTAATTATTATTATATGAATGTAGTTATTAACGAATGAATGTATGTATTAGTAAAAGAATGTAGGTATTAGAAGTTTTATGTACTTATTAGTAAATGAATGCAGGTATTAGCAAACGAATGCAGTTATTAGTAAATGGTTGTAGTTATTTGTAAGGAATGAAGTTATTAGTAAATAAATGTAAATATTAGTAAATTATTGTAGTTATTAGCAAATGAATGTAGTTTTTAGTAAATGAATGTGGTTTTAGTAAACTAATGTAGTTCTTAGTGAATGAATGTAGTCATTAGCAGATGAATGTTGTAATTAGCCAATGAATGTAGTAATTTGCAAATGAATGTAGTTATAAGCAAATGAATACAGTTATTAATAAATAAATATAGTTATTAGAGAATCGAATCAAGTTATTAGAATATGAATGCAGTTATAAGCAAATGATTGTAGTTATTTATAAATAAATGTAGTTATTAGTAAATGAATGTAGTTATTAGTAAATGAATGAAGTTATTAGCAATCGAATGTAGTTATTATTAAATGAATGTAGGTATTAGCAAACGAATGTAGTTATTAGCAAATGAATGTAGTTATTGGTAAATGAATGTAGTTATTAGCAAATGAATGTAGGTATTAGTAAATGAATGTAGTTATTAGTAAATAAATGTATTTATTAGTAAATGAATGTGGGTGTTAGCAAACAAATTCAGTTATTAGTAAATGAATGTTGTTAATATTAAATGAATGTAGTTATTACTACATGAAAGTAGCTATTAGCAAACGAATGTAGATATTAGCAAATTAATGTAGTTATTAGCAAATGAATGTAGTTATTAACAAACAAATGTAGTTATTAGCAAACGAATGTAGGTATTAGCAAACGGATGTAGTTATTAGCAAATGAATGTAGTTATTAGCAAACGAATGTAGTTATTAGCAAATGAATGTAGTTATTAGCAAATGAATGTAGTTATCAACAAACAAATGTAGTTATTAGCAAACGAATGTAGGTACTAGCAAACGGATGTAGTTATTAGCAAATGAATGTAGTTATTAGCAAATGAATGTAGTTATTAGCAAACGAATGTAGTTATTAGCAAATGAATGTTGTTATTAGCAAATGAATGTAGTTATTAACAAACAAATGTAGTTATTAGCAAACGAATGTAGGTATTAGCAAACGGATGTAGTTATTAGCAAATGAATGTAGTTATTAGCAAATGAATGTAGTTTTTAGCAAACGAATGTAGGTATTAGCAAATGAATGTAGTTATTAACAAATGAATGTAGTTATTAGCATATGAATGTAGCTATTACCAAATCAATGTAGTTATTAGCAAATGAATGTAGCTATTAGCAAACTAATGTAGTTAATAGCAAATGAATGCAGTTATTTTCAAACGAATGTAGTTATTAGCAAATGTATGTAGTTATTAGCAATCGAATGTAGTTAGTAACAAACGGATGTAGTTATTAGCAAACGAATGTAATTATTTTCTAACGAATGTAGTTATTGGTAAATGAATGTAGTTATTAGCAAATGAATGTAGGTATTAGTAAATAAATGTAGTTATTAGTAAATGAATGTATTTATTAGTAAATGAATGTAGGTGTTAGCAATCAAATTCAGTTATTAGTAAATGAATGTTGTTAATATTAAATGAATGTAGTTATTACTACATGAAAGTAGCTATTAGCAAACGAATGTATATATTAGCAAATTAATGTAGTTATTAGCAAATGAATGTAGTTATTAACAAACAAATGTAGTTATTAGCAAACGAATGTAGGTATTAGCAAACGGATTTAGTTATTAGCAAATGAATGTAGTTATTAGCAAATGAATGTAGTTATTAGCAAAAGAATGTAGTTATTAGCAAATGAATGTAGTTATTAGCAAATGAATGTAGTTATTAACAAACAAATGTAGTTATTAACAAACAAATGTAGTTATTAGCAAACGAATGTAGGTATTAGCAAACGGATGTAGTTATTAGCAAATGAATGTAGTTATTAGCAAACGAATGTAGTTATTAGCAAATGAATGTAGTTATTAGCAAATGAATGTAGTTATCAACAAACAAATGTAGTTATTAGCAAACGAATGTAGGTACTAGCAAACGGATGTAGTTATTAGCAAATGAATGTAGTTATTAGCAAATGAATGTAGTTATTAGCAAACGAATGTAGTTATTAGCAAATGAATGTTGTTATTAGCAAATGAATGTAGTTATTAACAAACAAATGTAGTTATTAGCAAACGAATGTAGGTATTAGCAAACGGATGTAGTTATTAGCAAATGAATGTAGTTATTAGCAAATGAATGTAGTTTTTAGCAAACGAATGTAGGTATTAGCAAATGAATGTAGTTATTAACAAATGAATGTAGTTATTAGCATATGAATGTAGCTATTACCAAATCAATGTAGTTATTAGCAAATGAATGTAGCTATTAGCAAACTAATGTAGTTAATAGCAAATGAATGCAGTTATTTTCAAACGAATGTAGTTATTAGCAAATGTATGTAGTTATTAGCAATCGAATGTAGTTAGTAACAAACGGATGTAGTTATTAGCAAACGAATGTAATTATTTTCTAACGAATGTAGTTATTGGTAAATGAATGTAGTTATTAGCAAATGAATGTAGGTATTAGTAAATAAATGTAGTTATTAGTAAATGAATGTATTTATTAGTAAATGAATGTAGGTGTTAGCAATCAAATTCAGTTATTAGTAAATGAATGTTGTTAATATTAAATGAATGTAGTTATTACTACATGAAAGTAGCTATTAGCAAACGAATGTATATATTAGCAAATTAATGTAGTTATTAGCAAATGAATGTAGTTATTAACAAACAAATGTAGTTATTAGCAAACGAATGTAGGTATTAGCAAACGGATTTAGTTATTAGCAAATGAATGTAGTTATTAGCAAATGAATGTAGTTATTAGCAAAAGAATGTAGTTATTAGCAAATGAATGTAGTTATTAACAAACAAATGTAGTTATTAGCAAATGAATGTAGGTATTAGTAAATAAATGTAGTTATTAGTAAATGAATGTATTTATTAGTAAATGAATGTAGGTGTTAGCAATCAAATTCAGTTATTAGTAAATGAATGTTGTTAATATTAAATGAATGTAGTTATTACTACATGAAAGTAGCTATTAGCAAACGAATGTATATATTAGCAAATTAATGTAGTTATTAGCAAATGAATGTAGTTATTAACAAACAAATGTAGTTATTAGCAAACGAATGTAGGTATTAGCAAACGGATTTAGTTATTAGCAAATGAATGTAGTTATTAGCAAAAGAATGTAGTTATTAGCAAATGAATGTAGTTATTAGCAAATGAATGTAGTTATTAACAAACAAATGTAGTTATTAGCAAACGAATGTAGGTATTAGCAAACGGATGTAGTTATTAGCAAATGAATGTAGTTATTAGCAAATGAATGTAGTTATTAGCAAAAGAATGTAGTTATTAGCAAATGAATGTTGTTATTAGCAAATGAATGTAGTTATTAACAACCAAATGTAGTTATTAGCAAACGAATGTAGGTATTAGCAAACGGATGTAGTTATTAGCAAATGAATGTAGTTATTAGCAAATGAATGTAGTTTTTAGCAAACGAATGTAGGTATTAGCAAATGAATGTAGTTATTAACAAATGAATGTAGTTATTAGCATATGAATGTAGTTATTAGCAAATGAATGTAGTTATTAGCAAATGAATGTAGCTATTAGCAAACTAATGTAGTTAATAGCAAATGAATGCAGTTATATTCAAACGAATGTAGTTATTAGCAAATGTATGTAGTTATTAGCAATCGAATGTAGTTAGTAACAAACGGATGTAGTTATTAGCAAACGAATGTAATTATTTTCTAACGAATGTAGTAATTGGTAAATGAATGTAGTTATTAGCAAATGAATGTAGGTATTAGTAAATGAATGTAGTTATTAGTAAATGAATGTATTTATTAGTAAATGAATGTAGGTGTTAGCAAACAAATTCAGTTATTAGTAAATGAATGTTGTTAATATTAAATGAATGTAGTTATTAGTACATGAAAGTAGCTATTAGCAAACGAATGTATATATTAGCAAATTAATGTAGATATTAGCAAATGAATGTAGTTATTAACAAACAAATGTAGTTATTAGCAAACGGATGTAGTTATTAGCAAATGAATGTAGTTATTAGCAAATGAATGTAATTATTAGCAAACGAATTTAGTTATTAGCAATCAAATGTAGTTATTAGCAAATGAATGTAGTTATTAGCAAATGAATGTAGTTATTAGCAAATGAATGTAGTTACTAGCAAACGAATGTAGTTATTAGCAAATTAATGTAGGTATTAGCAAATGAATGTAGTTATTAACAAACAAATGTAGTTATTAGCAAACGAATGTAGGTATTAGCAAACGGATGTAGTTATTAGCAAATGAATGTAGTTATTAGCAAATGAATGTAGTTATTAGCAAACGAATGTAGTTATTAGCAAATGAATGTAGTTATTAGCAAATGAATGTAGTTATTAAGAGACAAATGTAGTTATTACCAAACGAATGTAGGTATTAGCAAACGGATGTAGTTATTAGCAAATGAATGTAGTTATTAGCATATGAATGTATTTTTAAGCAAACGAATGTAGGTATTAGCAAATGAATGTAGTTATTAGCAAATGAATGTAGTTATTAGCATATGAATGTAGTTATTAGCAAATGAATGTAGTTATTAGCAAATGAATGTAGCTATTAGCAAACTAATGTAGTTAATAGCAAATGAATGCAGTTATTTTCAAATGAATGTAGTTATTAGCAAATGTATGTAGTTATTAGCAAACGAATGTAGTTAGTACCAAACGGATGTAATTATTAGCAAACGAATGTAGTTATTTTCAAACGAATGTAGTTATTAGCAAATGAATTTAGTTATTAGCAAATGAATGTAGTTATTAGTAAATAATGTAGTTATTAGTAAATGAATGTAGTTATTAACAAACAAACCTAGTTATTAGCAAATAAATGTAGGTGATAGCAAACGATTGTAGGTATTAGCAAACAAGTGTAGTTATTAGCAAACGAAAGTAGTTATTAGCAAACGAATGTAGTTATTAGTAAATGAATGTAGGTGATAGCAAACGTATGTAGGTATTAGCAAACGAATGTACTTATTAGCACACGAATGTAGTTATTAGCAAATAAATGTAGGTATTAGCAAACGAATGTAGTTATTAGTAAATGAATGTAGTTATTAGCAAATGAATGTAGTTATTAGCAAACGAATGTAGTTATTTTCAAACGAATGTAGTTATTAGCAAACGAATCTAGGTATTAGAAAATGAATGTAGTTATTATCAAATGAATGTAGTTATTAGCAAACGAATGCAGTTATTACCAAATGAATGTAGTTATTAGCAAATGAATGTAGCTATTAGCAAACGAATGTAGTTATTATCAAACGAATGTAGTTATTAGCAAATGAATTTATTTATTAGCAAATGAATGTAGTTATTAGTAAATAAATGTAGTTATTAGTAAATGAATGTAGTTATTAGCAAACAAATGTAGGTATTAGCAAACGAATAAAGTTATTAACAATCAAATGTAGATATTAGCAAATGAATGTAGTTATTAGCAAACGAATGTAGTTATTAGCAAATGAATGTAGTTATTAGCAAATGAATGTAGTTATTCGGAAATAAATGTAGTTATTAACAAACAAATGTAGTTATTAGCAAACGATTGTAGGTATTAGCAAACGATTGTAGTTATTAGCAAATGAATGTAGTTATTAGCAAATGAATGTAGTTATTAGCAAACGAATGTAGGTATTAGTAAATGAATGTAGTTATTAGCAAATGAATGTAGTTATTAGCAAACGAATGTAGGTATTAGCAAACGAATGTAGTTATTAGCAAACGAATGTAGGTATTAGCAAATGAATGTAGTTATTAGCAAATGAATGTAGTTATTAGCAAACGAATGTAAGTATTAGCAAACGAATGTAGGTATTAGCAAATGAATGTAGTTATTAGCAAATGAATGTAGTTATTAGCAAACGAATGTAGGTATTAGCAAACGAATGTAGCTATTAGCAAACGAATGTAGTTATTAGCAAATGAATGTAGTTATTTTCAAACGAATGTAGTTATTAGCAAATGAATGTAGTTATTTTCAAACGAATGTAGTTATTAGCAAATGAATGTAGTTATTAGCAATCGAATGTAGTTAGTACCAAACGAATGTAGTTATTAGCAAATGAATTTAGCTATTAGCAAACGAATGTAGTTATTAGCAAATGAATGTAGCTATTAGCAAACGAATGTAGTTATTAGCAAACGAATGTAGGTATTAGCAAACGAATGTAGTTATTAGCAAACGAATGTAGTTATTAGCAAATGAATGTAGCTATTAGCAAACGAATGTAGTTATTAGCAAACTAATGTAGGTATTAGCAAACGAATGTAGTTATTAGCAAACGAATGTAGTTATTTTCAAACGAATGTAGGTATTAGCATATGAATGTAGTTATTAGAAAATGAATGTAGTTATTAGCAATCGAATGTAGTTAGTACCATACGAATGTAGTTATTAGCAAATGAATGTAGCTATTAGCAAACGAATGTAGTTATTAGCAAATGAATGTAGTTATTTTCAAACGAATGTAGTTATTAGCAAATGAATGTAGTTATTAGCAAATGAATGTAGTTATTTTCAAACGAATGTAGTTATTAGCAAATGAATGTAGCTACTAGCAAACGAATGTAGTTATTAGCAAATGAATGTAGTTATTTTCAAACGAATGTAGTTATTAGCAAATGAATGTAGTTATTAGCAATCGAATGTATTTAGTACCAAACGAATGTAGTTATTAGCAAATGAATTTAGTTATTAGCAAATGAATGTAGTTATTAGTAAATAAATGTAGTTTTTTTTTTTTAACGACGAGAATGCTTTATGCCCAGAGTGTGGGACTCCTCTCGATACTGCACTAGGCTCTACATCTGAAAGTTTACCCACTAAACTCGTTACCCTCCAGGCAGATTTCCACCCCGGAACCGCCGAAGCATTACTTCAGGGTGGTGCCTCCTATAGCTCCTCCATTATATTACGGATGTAGCCATCCTTCTTCTTTTTTACATCGTAGAATAGATTCGATGTATTTTGATTCCATATTCCAGTTGGCTTCCGATGCAAGCATCGTCCGAACAAAGCTCTCTGGGGAGAGACCCGTGGCATGTGTCATCAATCGACTCCTCTGGTCTACGAATCTGGCCCACTCAAAGAAGGTGTGCCTCGAGTCATCCAGTTTGTCGCTACATATCCGGCAGTTCTGGGACAGAACTTTTCCCATCTTAAACATTTATGCCCTAAAGTACCCGTGGCCTGTCAGGAACTGTGTGATATAGAAGTTCACTTCCCCGTGCCTGCGTTCTGTCCATTCCTTTAAGCTTCCTATCAGAAGAAACGTCCACCTACCTGACCGTTCATGATTCCATCGTTGCTGCCATTGGTTCATGGTTTGTGCTCTGGCTCGCTTGACCGCCTCTATTTTGCCTATCTCTTTACTGTTATTATATACAAATTTCCTCTCTTGAGCCAATAGCTCGATTGGCACAACACCTGCCACAACCAGCACAGCTGCCGACGAAACAGTACGGTAGGCGCTCGCTATTCTTAGCGCTCCCATTCGTTGAATCATATCGAGTCTGGTATGGTACTTCTGTACCTTCAAAGTGTCGGCCCAGATTTCAGCACCGTAGAGCATGATGGATTGCACCGTAGACCATAGGAGTCGTCTCCTGCTTGCCCTTGGGCCACCGACGTTAACCATCAATCTTGCGAGTGACGAGGTCACAGCCGCAGCCTTATCACAGGTCATGCGAAGATGTTCCCCGTACGTCAGCTTGTTGTCCAGCTTGACTCCTAAGTACTCCAGCTGTAGACCGTGTTCTGTCATCCATAGGTTAATCCTACGCATGACCCGATTCAGCCGTACCTGCGCCAACTCAGTGCTGCGAGCTGTAATGACAGCAGCAACATCATCGGTGTAGCCCACCAGATATGCATCTTCTGGCATTTCTAATCTCAGAAGACCATCATATGCCACATTCCACAGGTCTGGTCCCAGTACCGATCCTTGGGCTGCTCCAGCTGTGATTTCCTTTGTCCACTGTCTTCCGTCAGCAGTCCATATTAGCCGCCGATCCCTCTGGTAGTCTCTGATCACGGCCAACAGATACCTTGGAACAAAGAATTTCCGTTCCAGCGCCTCCATTATGGTCGACCATCGCACAGAGTTAAATGCGTTATTCACATCTAACGTTACCAGCATAACAATCGGTCTGGCACCATGACACACAATATCTCCCAATTTCCTGACCTCTATCACCTGTTGGATAGCCGTTACTGTGGAATGCCCTTCCCTAAATCCATGCTGGTTCTTGGTAAGGCCTCCTGCCGCCTGTATTGCCTTTTGTAGCCTCGGTCTTATTAATTTTTCCATTACCTTTCCCAATGTGTCCAGCATGCACAACGGTCTGTAAGATGATGCATCGTCAGAGGAGCCCTTCCCTTTATTTATGAGCACAAGCCGCGCTACCTTCCACTGTGATGCGAATATGCCTGACTTCAGACAGGCATTGTACATGTCCAGTAGAGGGCTTGGTTGTGCTTGAACCACCACCTTCAATACCTCTGGTGGGATTCCGTCTGGTCCTGGTGCTTTCCCATTTTTTAATGACATCACCGCCGTGATCAGTTCTGACTCAGTGAACAAAGGAATATCACCGCTCCCACGTGGTTCTTCAGGAGAGATCAGACGCTGGTGATCGGGAAATAGTGCTTCCACAATTCGTCTCGTTGGGCTGGCGCTCACTGCTTGGTCAGAGGATCCGCCGCTCAGCTTTCGTGTAACTATTATATAGCCCATACCCCAGGGGTCTTCATTAATCTCTTCGCAAAGGGATCTCCAGCAACAATCCTTGCTCTACCGGATTGCCAAAACAAGAGCCTTTTTTGCCTCCTTGTGCTCTAAGGCTAGAGCCGCTGCCTTAACCCCGCCACGAGATCTCTGTGCCTTAAGTCTAAGTTGAAGACATCTTCTTCTGAGATCGGCTATATCGTCGGTCCACCAATAGACTTGCTGTCTTGCTTTGCGGATGCTCTTACGAGGCATTGCCATTTGGCAGGCTTGTCGTATGACGTAGGTCACCTGTTTAACGGCACTTTCTATATCCCCTACATTGGATGAATCTTGATAGGAGGCCGGATTACATTGCCACATGAAACAAAGTGCTTCCATCAACATTGCTCCATCCATCTTTCCTACACTCCACCTTGGCTGGCATCGGATCCCGGAACGAGATGTTATATACTCCTCTACAATATCAAAAGATATATAATCATGATCACTCCCCGAGTAGTCCGGGAGCACTCGCTAATTCCTACATCTCCGCCCCAGGTTTTCCGATACCAGCGTCAGATCTGGAATGGAGTATCCGTAACCGGGCCGATGATATGTCGGGGTACTACCAGTGTTTTTGATATGAAGTCCCAGCCTGGCTGCCATTTCCAACAGAAGATTTCCTCTTCTATTTGTGCGCGGCATTCCCCATTCTACCGCTCTGGCGTTGAAATCTCCGGCCATTATGATTTTTCCACCCACCTCTCTCACTGAATCCTCCATATTATTCAATTTTTCCTGGTAAATGTTGATACTATCGTTTGGAGAGAAGTAGCAGCTGACGAATGTCAAGTCTCCACTTGTAATCCAAACATAGCCACTTTCAGAGCCAGTCTTACTTATCGGAAACTTCCGCAGGTCCGTAATCCAGATTACTGCCATTCCAGATTCATCCTTTTCCCATGCTGATTTCCCTTTATGACGGTACGGCTCGCTGATGATCGCTACGTCGATTCCTGTTTCCAGTACCAACTGATCGATCAATCCATCAGCAGCCCGACATCTGTTGAGGTTACCTTGCAGCACCTTCATGCAGGTTTGCCCTTGCCCTTTTTCAAAGCGAGAGCCTCTCGAAAAACTTTACAGGATCCCGATCTTGATACATGGTTTAGCGGTATATCCTTGTAGCGTTTTTCAGTACAAAGGATACAACGTGCTTCTGTCTTACATTGTGCCGCCTTGTGGTCTCTGTGTCCACACTTCCAGCATGTGTCGCTTCTATCAGGAACCTTGCAGTCGCTTCTTAAGTGACCATATTGGAGACATCTGTAGCAGCGATGAACCTCGACTCTTCGTCTGATTCTAGCAGACACCCATCCTACTTTAACTTTGCCTTTCTTTAGGATTTTGATGCCCTGTGCCTCTTCTAGCTCTACAATTGCCAGACATTGTTCTCTACGGTTAGGGCCAAGAATGGAGACCTTTATCTCCCCTTCAACCTCTTCCCGGTCAAGGGCCTCTTTAACCTCCTCTTCAGAAGTGTAAGAATCAAGGTCAGAATCTCCAGCCTCATCTTTGGGATTAGGCTACGGACCTCTCCGCTCTCTCCGATCGCCGTTTCGATGGCGGTTTGGAGCGCTGTCTGGTCTCTGCAGCTATTGAGTTCCAGCAAAACTCCACCCTCTCTCGTTTTCCTGATGCCGCGAATCACCGCACCACTGTCTTCTGGCCCCACATCTTTCCTTATCGCACCTAGGATTTCCGCGTAGCTCTTTCCAGCGGAAGCCTTAATAACTAAGGCGTTCCTTTTTGGTCTTCCCTCTTTCTTCGCCTTATTGGACAATCGGCTGTCTTGCTGCCGTATGATAGGCGTCAACACGCGCTGCTGCGTCTCTGGTACTTTCTTTGCCTTGCCCTTCTTCTTACTGGCCACTATATTCCATTTCTCGGTTTTTGCCGATTCCTGGATGTTAGTATCAATCGCCTCCTGGCGGTTTGTTGACTCCCTTGGGCGCTTTCGTGGAGGTAGGTTTCGTATACCAGGGCTACTTCCTACAGACACAGATGCCCTCTCTGCTAGAGTCTAGATTGCATTCTGTCGTGAACTTCTACAGGCTCGAAGCACCTCCAGATCACCCTCTAGTTTGACGAGTCCATTCTTGATAGCCATATTCACATTTTTCTGTTTTGCAAGAGATTACCTCATAGTACGTAGGATAGCCCTAATGGCTCTGATTTGCTCCTCCTCGCTCTTTGTGCCGGTACTGGGGATCCGACTCCCTGCACCGTAAAAGATATCTCCTTCTCACTACTCATATTTGGTTTATTTTCGGGGTTCCCTCCCCTATCTTGTTTTGGTTCACCCTGGCTATTTCACCAGTACCCGAAGTGCAAGCACAACGAGCGTTCCCCTATCCACCACCTGGGGAGGCGCCCGATAGCAGACAAGCAACTGCCACGGGAAATGAATGTAGTTATTAGCAAATATATGCAGTTATTAGCAAACAAATGTAGTTATTAGTAAACGAATGTAGTTATTAGCAATTGCATGTAGTTATTAGTAAATGAATGCATTTATTAGCAAACGAATATAGTTATTAGCAAACGAATGTAGTTATTAGCAAATGTATGCAGTTATTAGCAAACAAATGTAGTTATTAGTAAACGAATGTAGTTATTAGCAATTGCATGTAGTTATTAGTAAATGAATGCATTTATTAGTAAACGAATGTAGTTATTAGCAAATGAATGTAGTAATTAGCAAATGAATTCAGTTAATTAGCAAATGAATGTAGTTATTAGTAAATGAATGTAGTTTGTAGTAAATGGATGTAGTTATTAGCAAAGGAATGCATTTATTAGCAAATTAATGTAGTTATTAGCAAATGAATGTAGTAATTAGCAAATGAATTCAGTTAATTAGCAAATGAATGTAGTTATTAGTAAATGAATGTAGTTTGTAGTAAATGGATGTAGTTATTAGCAAAGGAATGCATTTATTAGCAAATTAATGTAGTTATTAGCAAATGAATGTAGTTATTAGTAAATGAATGTAGTTTGTAGTAAATGGATGTAGTTATTAGTAAACGAATGTAGTTATTAGCAATTGCATGTAGTTATTAGTAAATGAATGCATTTATTAGTAAACGAATGTAGTTATTAGCAAATGAATGTAGTAATTAGCAAATGAATTCAGTTAATTAGCAAATGAATGTAGTTTGTAGTAAATGAATGTAGTTTGTAGTAAATGGATGTACTTATTAGCAAAGGAATGCATTTATTAGCAAATTAATGTAGTTGTTAGTAAATGAATGTATTTATTAGCAAATGAATGTAGGTATTAGCAAACGAATGTAGATATTAGTAAATGAATGTAGGTATTAGCAATTTAATGTAGTTATTAGTAAATGAATGCAGGTATTAGCAAACGAATGCAGTTATTAGTAAATGAATGTAGTTTGTAGTAAATGGATGTACTTATTAGCAAAGGAATGCATTTATTAGCAAATTAATGTAGTTGTTAGTAAATGAATGTATTTATTAGCAAATGAATGTAGGTATTAGCAAACGAATGTAGATATTAGTAAATGAATGTAGGTATTAGCAATTTAATGTAGTTATTAGTAAATGAATGCAGGTATTAGCAAACGAATGCAGTTTATCAAATAAATGTTGTTATTACTAAATAAATGTAGTAAATAGAGATTTTAATTAATCTAGTTAATGTAGTTTTTAATGAAAGTTTTAGGAAATAACAAACCTTATTTTGATGTTGAAAAAGTCTGAATAAAAGTTTTTAAAGGAATTCGATTGCAAGCGTTATTCGCACCGAACAAAATTTTAACTTGAAAAATTGGATTAATAATATATAAATACATTAGGATTGTATTGAAATAATTATAGTATGTTTTATCGAAATATAAATAAATTATTATATTTAATATTTGATAAAAAATATTTAATTACAACATTGATCCTAATATCATACTATAAATTAGTGACATAACATACGTGTTAAAATACCTGTTCTATAACATCACCTGCGATATAAATGTTGTATGTCCCTTGCCAGTCTTTCTCAGGAAAAAACTATTCACTCCAAATACATTATTATAATTTAGTCTACTGTTTTGGGAAAAAAATTCTTCCTATTGTCTTCTTCTTTTATTCTAGAGCCATTAACAATATAAGACTACTTTAACTAATTACTCTATCAGTTAATACGCTTGCTAGTATGTGACCCTTTGCGAAGAAACTTTTGGAATTAGATGCCTCTATTTTACCAAAGTAAAAAAGGTGAAAATTTTCAATCTGTAAATTTGTAAAATAATGTACAAAGCTTTTTTAATGGTAAAGAGTTTTAGCTAAGGAAGGAATATAGTCACCATTTATATTAAATTTGACTTGAACAATAATATCTATTAGATTGTATTACTAATGAGCAATTCTATGAGTCTGCATATGTGTATTGTATGTGTACATTAAGCGTAATCCATTTAGTCTTAAGTGCAGAAAAGCGGCTTTGCTATATTTCACTCTTGAGAGAACAACTATAGTGTTTGTGAGTAATGGTTTCGATCTTTCAGGTCCGTGTTTGTACATATAGTAATGCCATTTTTTGGTTGGATAAAAATAAAACTCGATGCAGAAAGGGAAATTTCTTTTCATATGTTAAGGCAGGGAAATTTTTTGTTGCCAACTTAAAAATGACATCACTAATCGAGATACGATTTTCAACGGTTTTTGGTGTTCACTCAATCGTGACATATAGCAAAGTTCCTCTTCAAAACGGTATTTCTGCTTACAAGGACCCGGTGTTGTACAGTATTTCTTCCAAATGAAAAAATAATATTCTGTGCCTTTAAGAATAAACAGCGTGTGTTCCCCTTTTCAAAGTTGGTTTCAAATGTTTGCATACTTACAGGCATGTTGTAAAATCGTACTGGAATTTGTTGGGAGGCTCTCTCTTCTGTAAATTTTTAGTGTTTAATGATTTTGTAAAATATGTTTTTAATTGTAATTTTAAATCTGAAATACCACGAATGGTAAATACGTTTTCAGAAGGAAATACCTTGATTGGTAAATTAAGTTGTAATTATAGGGGTAAATCAGTTTTAACTGTGGCTTTTTATAATCTTTATGTGTTATGTAACTTTATGTTATTTTATGCTATACAATAATGTTAAATAAATAAATGAAATAATTTTTCTATATGAACAATTTTTTTTTTGTATAACAGTACTCTTATCAAATAATAGTTATAAGTATGAATTTTGTATCATCGTTTTATGTGACTGTTGTATTTTTACAAAGTAATATTTTGTGTATTAAAGGTATTAATAGCCATTAAGAACTCTGTATGTATTATAATAAATATAATCGTATATTATGTGTTATAGGCCTGATAATGGTAACGATTTACTTTTCTAAACGTCACCGTAGGAGATAAAAATATTACACGTTACTCACAAAACAGCCGTCTTTTATTTTTATCACCTTTAGATTTATTTTTATTGAGAGTGAATAACTGATTATAGAAGCAAAATGTACACACAAACAGGATAATTTCTATTGGACATGGCCTGGGACCAACCAAAAATCTCACACTACGCGTCATATCGAATATGAATTTATTTGGTATGCGCAAGTTTGCCACTTTTTTATAGTTATTTACTTTCAAAAACGACAACGTTTTTACTTTAAAATGTTCATTACTTGTAAGAGTCCACACGTCACCTACAAAGAACTTCAAAAAGAATTGCCAAAGGTTACAACCAAGAAGACCAACGACAGTGTTCAAATGTCAAGATAAAACCTGAAAATCCAAGGCTCTGATCCAGGTGCGTTACCTTCTGTATGCAAGAAACGAACCGATGAACGAGAGCGCAAGTATAGCAAAGTTAACTGACATGTCCTCTATCTTGTCTGTACACGGGTGAATCAGAGTAGTACTCTTTTCCTGGTGCGTTACCTTCTGTATACAAGAAACGAACCGGTGAACGAAAGCACAAATACGGCAACCTTAACTGACATGTCCTCTATCTTGTCTGTACACGGGTGAATCAGAGTAGTACTCTTTTTCTGGTGCGTTACCTTCTGTATACAAGAAACGAACCGGTGAACGAAAGCGCAAGTATAGCAACCTTAACTGACATGCCCTCTATCTTGTCCGTACACGGGTGAATCAGAGTAGTACTCTTTTCCTGGTGCGTTACCTTCTGTATACAAGAGATTTACCGGTGAACGAAAGCACAAGTACGGCAACCTTAACTGACATGTCCTCTATCTTGTCTGTACACGGGTGAATCAGAGTAGTACTCTTTTTCTGGTGCGTTACCTTCTGTATACAAGAAACGAACCGGTGAACGAAAGCGCAAGTATAGCAACCTTAACTGACATGCCCTCTATCTTGTCCGTACACGGGTGAATCAGAGTAGTACTCTTTTCCTGGTGCGTTACCTTCTGTATACAAGAGATTTACCGGTGAACGAAAGCACAAGTACGGCAACCTTAACTGACATGTCCTCTATCTTAACTGTACACGGGTGAATCAGAGTAGTACTCTTTTCCTGGTGCGTTACCTTCTGTATACAAGAAACGAACCGGTGAACGAGAGCGCAAGTATAGCAACATTAACTGACATGTCCTCTATCTTGTCTGTACACGGGTGCCTCAGAGTAGTATTCTTGGCCTGTGCGGTACCTTCTGTATAAAAGAGAGGGACCGGTTAACGAGAGCGCAAGTATGGCACCCTTAACTGACGTCTCCTCTATTTTGTCTGTACACGGGTACTCAGAGTACTCAGAGTAATATTCTTAGCCTGGTGCGGTACCTTCTATATGCAATAGATGTACTGGTGAACGAGAGTGAAAGTATGGCAACCTTAACTGACATGTCCTCTATCTTGTCTGTACACGGGTGCCTCAGATTAGTGTTCTTGGCCGGGTGCGGTACCTTCTGTATATAAGAGATGTACCGGTGTACGAGAGCGCACGTATGGCAAACTTAACTGACATGTCCTCTAACATGTCTATACCCAGGCGCCTCAGAATAATATTCTTGAAGTCTTAAGTAAGGTAACTTCTGAATAGATGAGAGATATCTGTGAACATATTCTCCAATATGGTAACCTTGACAGACATCCCCTCTAACCTGTCTATACACGAGTGCCTCGAGTAGTATTCTTGGACCGGTAAGGTACCTTCTGTATAGAGGAGATGTATCTGTGAACGTAATCGCCATTATGGTTACCTTGACAGACGTCTCCTCTAGTTTGTCTATACACGGGCGTCTCAGAATAGTATTCTTGGACCGGTAAGGTGCCTTCTGTATAGAAGAGATGTATCTGTGAACTTAATCTCCAATATAGTAATATTGACAGGCGTCCTATTTAAATTGTCCTTACACGGGCGCCTCAGAATAGTATTCTTGGAACAGTAAGGTACCTTCTGTATAGAAGAGATGTATCTGTGAACTTAATCGCCAGTATGGTAACCTTCACAGACGACTCCTCTAACTTGTCTATACATGGGCGCCTCAGAATAGTATTCTTGTACCGGTAAGGTACCTTCTGTTAGAAGAAAGGTGTCTGTGAACGTAATCTCCAATATAGTTATCTAAACAGACGTCTACACTAATTTGTCTATATACGGGCGCCTCAGAATAGTATTTTAGTACCGGTAAGGTACCTTCTGTATAGAAGAGATGTATCTGTGAACGTAATCGCCATTATGGTAAATTTGACAGCAACAAAATCATCAATTTTTTCCTTTATCTTTTCCGTCACAGATTTGAATCACATTAGTATTCTCAGCCTGTAAGTTAGCTTCTGTATAGAAGAGATGTATCTATGAACGTAATCTTCAATATGGTAAACTTGAGCGACGTCGCCTCTAACGTGACTATACACGGGAGCCTCAGAGTAGTATTCTTAGACCAGCAAGGTACCTTCTGTATAGAAGAGATGTATCTGTGAACGTAATCGCCATTATGGTAAATTTGACAGCAACAAAATCATCAATTTTTTCCTTTATCTTTTCCGTCACAGGTTTGAATCAGATTAGTATTCTCAGCCTGTAAGTTAGCTTCTGTATAGAAGAGATGTATCTATGAACGTAATCTTCAATATGGTAAACTTGAGCGACGTCGCTTCTAACGTGACTATACACGGGTGCCTCAGAATAGTATTTTTGTACCGGTAAGGTACCTTCTGTATAGAAGAGATGTACCTGTGAACGTAATCGCCAATATGGTGACCTTGATTGACGCCTCCTGTATTTTGTCTATACACGGGAGCCTCAGAGTAGTATTCTTCGACCAGTAAGGTACCTTTTATATAAAAAAGATTAAACTTTGAACGTAATCGTAATTATTTTAACTTTGACAGGCGTCTCCTCTAACTTGTCTATACACGGGTGCCTCGAGTAGAATTTTTGGACCGGTAAGGTACCTTCTGTATAGAACAGATCTATCTGTAAACGTAATCCCCATTATGGTAACCTTGACAGACATCCCCTCTAACCTGTATATACACGGGTGCCTCGAGTAGTATTTTTGGACCGGTAAGGTGCCTTCAGTATAGAAGAGATGTATCTGTGAATGTAATCCCCATTATTGTAACTTTGTCAGACGTCTCCTCAATTTTGTCTATATACGGGCGCCTTCATAATAGTATTCTTTGACCGGTAAGGTACCTTCTGTATAGAAGAGATGTATCTGTGAACGTAATCCCCATTATAGTATCTTTGTTAGACATCTCCTCAATTTTTTTCTATATACGGGTGCCTTCAGAATAGTATTCTTGGACCGGTAACGGAACCTTCTGTATAGAAGAGATGTATCTGTAAACGTAATCGCCAATATGGTAAACTTTATTGACGTCTCCTGTAACTTGTCTATACACGGGTGCCACAAAATAGTACTATTCGACCGGTAAAGTACCTTTTGTATAAAAGAGAGGTAACTGTCGACCTAATCGCCACTATGGTAATTTTGACAGACGTCTCCTCTAAATTGTGAATACACTGGTGCCATAGGTGTATTCTTGGACCAGTAAGGTACCATCTCTATAGAAGAGATGTATCTGTGAACGTAACCGCCACTATGGTAAACTTGACAGACGTCTCCTGTAACTTGTCTATATACGGGCGACTCAAAGTAGTATTCATGGACCTGTAAGGTACCGTCTGTATACAAGAGGTATATCTGTGAACGTAATCGCCATTATGGTAACCTTGACAAACGTCTCCTGTAACTTGTCTATACACGGGCGACTCAAAGTAGTATTCTTGTACCTGTAATTTTCCTTCTATATATATAAGAAGTATATCTGTGAACGTAATCGCAAATATGGTAACCTTGACAAACGTCTCACCTAACTTGTGAATACACAGGTGTCATAGGTGTATTCTTGGACCGGTAAGGTCCCTTCTGTATACAAGAGGTATATCTGTGAACGTAATCACCATTATGGTAACGTTGACAGACGTCTCCTGTAAATTGTCTATACACGGGAGACTCAAAGTAGTATTCTTGACCTGTAAGGTACCTTGTGTATAGAAGAGGTATATCTGTGAACGTAATCGCCATTATGGTAACCTTGACAGACGTCTCCTCTAACTTGTGTATACACGGGCGACTCAAAGTAGTATTCTTGACCTGTAAGGTACCTTGTGTATAGAAGAGGTATATCTGTGAACGTAATCGCCATTATGGTAACCTTGACAGACGTCTCCTGTAACTTGTGTCTACACGGGCGACTCAAAGTAGTATTCTTGAACCAGTAAGGTACCTTTTGTATAGAAGAGATGTATCTGTGAACGTAATCGCCATTATGGTAACGTTGATAGACTTGATAAACTATGTCTCCTCTAACGTGTCTATACACGGGTGCCTCAGGGTCGTATTCTAGGACCAGTAAGGTACCTTCTGTATAGAAGACATGTATCTGTGAACGTAATGGCCATAATAATAATTTTTACAGACATCCACTCTAACTTGTCTATACACGGGTGCCGCGAGTAGTATTCTTGGACCGGTAAGGTACCTTCTGTATAGAAGAGATGTATCTGTGAACGTAATCGCCAATGTGGTAATTTGACTGACATCCCCTCTAACTTGTCTATACACAGGCGCCTCAAAACAGTATTCTTGGACCGGTAAGGTACCTTCTGTATAGAAGAGATGTATCTGTGAACGTAATCGCTACTAAGGTAATGATGACAGACGTCTCCTCTAACTTGTCTATACACGGGCGCCTCAAAGTAGTATTCTTGGACTGGTAAGGTACCTTCTGTATATAAGAAATATTTCTGTCAACGTAATCACCATTATGGTAACCATGACAGACGTTTCCTCTAAATTGTCTATAAACGGGTGCCTCGAGTAGAATTTTTGTACAGGTTAGGTCCCTTCTTTATAGAAGAGGTATATCTGTGAACGTAATCGCCATTATGGTAATTTTGACAGACATCCCCTCTAACTTGTCTATACACGGGCGACTCAAAGTAGTATTTTTGGAGCGGTAAGGTACCTTCTGTATAGAAGAGATGTATCTGTGAACGTAATCGCCATTATTGTAACCATGACAGACGTCTCTTTTAACTTGTCTATACACGGGTACCTTGAGTAGTATTTTTGTACCGGTAAGGTACCTTCAGTATAGAAGTGATGTGTCTGTGAACGTATTCGCCATTATTGTAACCATGACAGACGTCTCTTTTAACTTGTCTATACACGGGTGCCTTGAGTAGTATTTTTGTACCGGTAAGGTACCTTCTGTATAGAAGAGATGTGTGTGAACGTAATCGCCATTATTGTAACCATGACAGACGTCTCTTTTAACTTGTCTATACACGGGTGCATCAAGTAGTATTTTTGTACCGGTAAGGTACCTTCTGTATAGAAGAGATGTATTTGTGAACGTAATCGCCATTATTTTAACCATGACAGACGTCTCCTTTAACTTGTCTATACACGAGTGCCTCGAGTAGTATTTTTGTACCGGTAAGGTATCTTCTGTATAGAAGATATGTATCTGTGAACGTAATCGCCACTATTTTAACCATGATAGACGTCTCCTTTAACTTGTCTATACACGAGTGCCTCGAGTAGTATTCTTGGACCGGTAAGGTACCTTCTGTATAGAAGAGATGTGTTTGTGAACGTAATCGCCATTATTGTAACCATGACAGACGTCTCCTTCAATTTGTCTATACACGGGTGCCTCGAGTTGTATTTTTGTACCGGTAAGGTACCTTTTCTATACAAGAGATGTGTCTGTGAACGTAATCGCCATTATTGTAACCATGACAGACGTCTCCTTTAACTTGTCTATACACGGGTGCCTCGAGTAGTATTTTTGTACTGGTAATATACCTTCAGTATAGAAGAGATGTATCTTTGAACGTAATCGCCATTATTGTAACCATGATAGACGTCTCCTTTAACTTGTCTATACACGGGTGCTTCGAGTAGTATTTTTGTACTGGTAATATACCTTCAGTATACAAGAGATGTGTCTGTGAACGTAATCGCCATTATTGTAACCATGACAGACGTCTCCTTTAACTTGTCTATACACGGGTGCCTCGAGTAGTATTTTTGTACTGGTAATATACCTTCAGTATAGAAGAGATGTAACTGTGAACGTAATCGCCATTATGGTAACCTTGACAGACGTCTCCTGTAATTTGTCTATACACGGGCGACTCAAACTAGTATTATTGGACCGGTAAGGTACCTTCTGTATAGAAGATATGTATCTATGAACGTAATCGCCATAATGGTAATTTTGACAGACATCCCCTCTAACTTGTCTATACAAGGGCACCTCAAAGTAGTATTTTTGGAGCGGTAAGGTACGTTCTGTATAGAAGAGATGTATCTGTGAACGTAATCGTCATTTTTTTAACCATGACAGACGTCTCCTTTAACTTGTCTATACACGGGTGCCTCGAGTAGTATTTTTGTACCGGTAAGGTACCTCCAGTATAGAAGAGATGTATCTTTGAACGTAATCGCCATTATTGTAACCTGACCGACGTCTCCTTCAATTTGTCTATACACGGGTGCCTCGAGTAGTATTTTTGTACCGGTAAGGTACCTTCTGTATAGAAGAGATGTATTTGTGAACGTAATCGCCATTATTTTAACCATGACAGACGTCTCCTTGACGTCTCCTTTTACTTGTCTATACACGGGTGCCTCGAGTAGTATTTTTGTACCGGCAAGGTACCTTCTGTATATAAGAAATATTTCTGTCAACGTAATCGCCATTATGGTAACCATGACAGACGTCTCCTCTAAATTGTCTATACACGGGTGCCTCGAGTAGAATTTTTGTACAGGTTAGGTCCCTTCTTTATAGAAGAGGTATATCTGTGAACGTAATCGCCATTATGGTAACCTTGACAGACGTCTCCTGTAATTTGTCTATACACGGGCGACTCAAACTAGTATTATTGGACCGGTAAGGTACCTTCTGTATAGAAGATATGTATCTGTGAACGTAATCGCCATAATGGTAATTTTGACAGACATCCCCTCTAACTTGTCTATACACGGGCGCCTCAAAGTAGTATTTTTGGAGCGGTAAGGTACCTTCTGTATAGAAGAGATGTATCTGTGAACGTAATCGCCATTATTGTAACCATGACAGACGTCTCTTTTAACTTGTCTATACACGGGTGCCTCGAGTAGTATTTTTGTACCGGTAAGGTACCTTCTGTATAGAAGAGATGTGTCTGTGAACGTAATCGCCATTATTGTAACCATGACAGACGTCTCTTTTAACTTGTCTATACACGGGTACCTCGAGTAGTATTTTTGTACCGGTAAGGTACCTTCTGTATAGAGGAGATGTATTTGTGAACGTAATCGCCATTATTTTAACCATGACAGACGTCTCTTTTAACTTGTCTATACACGGGTGCCTCAAGTAGTATTTTTGTACCGGTGGTATCTTCTGTATAGAGGAGATGTATTTGTGAACGTAATCGCCATTATTTTAACCATGACAGACGTCTCCTTTAACTTGTCTATACACGGGTACCTTGAGTAGTATTTTTGTACCGGTAAGGTACCTTCAGTATAGAAGTGATGTGTCTGTGAACGTATTCGCCATTATTGTAACCATGACAGACGTCTCTTTTAACTTGTCTATACACGGGTGCCTTGAGTAGTATTTTTGTACCGGTAAGGTACCTTCTGTATAGAAGAGATGTGTGTGAACGTAATCGCCATTATTGTAACCATAACAGACGTCTCTTTTAACTTGTCTATACACGGGTGCCTCAAGTAGTATTTTTGTACCGGTAAGGTACCTTCTGTATAGAAGAGATGTATTTGTGAACGTAATCGCAATTATTTTAACCATGACAGACGTCTCCTTTAACTTGTCTATACACGAGTGCCTCGAGTAGTATTTTTGTACCGGTAAGGTATCTTCTGTATAGAAGATATGTATCTGTGAACGTAATCGCCACTATTTTAACCATGATAGACGTCTCCTTTAACTTGTCTATACACGAGTGCCTCGAGTAGTATTCTTGGACCGGTAAGGTACCTTCTGTATAGAAGAGATGTGTCTGTGAACGTTAAACGCCATTATTGTAACCATGACAGACGTCTCCTTTAACTTGTCTATACACGGGTACCTCGAGTAGTGTTTTTGTACCGGTAAGGTACCTTCAGTATAGAAGAGATGTAACTGTGAACGTAATCGCCATTATTGTAACCTGACAGACGTCTCCTTCAATTTATCTATACACGGGTGCCTCGAGTTGTATTTTTGTACCGGTAAGGTACCTTTTCTATACAAGAGATGTGTCTGTGAACGTAATCGCCATTATTGTAACCATGACAGACGTCTCCTTTAACTTGTCTATACACGGGTGCCTCGAGTAGTATTTTTGTACTGGTAATATACCTTCAGTATAGAAGAGATGTAACTGTGAACGTAATCGCCATTATGGTAACCTTGACAGACGTCTCCTGTAATTTGTCTATACACGGGCGACTCAAACTAGTATTATTGGACCGGTAAGGTACCTTCTGTATAGAAGATATGTATCTATGAACGTAATCGCCATAATGGTAATTTTGACAGACATCCCCTCTAACTTGTCTATACAAGGGCACCTCAAAGTAGTATTTTTGGAGCGGTAAGGTACGTTCTGTATAGAAGAGATGTATCTGTGAACGTAATCGTCATTTTTTTAACCATGACAGACGTCTCCTTTAACTTGTCTATACACGGGTGCCTCGAGTAGTATTTTTGTACCGGTAAGGTACCTCCAGTATAGAAGAGATGTATCTTTGAACGTAATCGCCATTATTGTAACCTGACCGACGTCTCCTTCAATTTGTCTATACACGGGTGCCTCGAGTAGTATTTTTGTACCGGTAAGGTACCTTCTGTATAGAAGAGATGTATTTGTGAACGTAATCGCCATTATTTTAACCATGACAGACGTCTCCTTGACGTCTCCTTTTACTTGTCTATACACGGGTGCCTCGAGTAGTATTTTTGTACCGGCAAGGTACCTTCTGTATATAAGAAATATTTCTGTCAACGTAATCGCCATTATGGTAACCATGACAGACGTCTCCTCTAAATTGTCTATACACGGGTGCCTCGAGTAGAATTTTTGTACAGGTTAGGTCCCTTCTTTATAGAAGAGGTATATCTGTGAACGTAATCGCCATTATGGTAACCTTGACAGACGTCTCCTGTAATTTGTCTATACACGGGCGACTCAAACTAGTATTATTGGACCGGTAAGGTACCTTCTGTATAGAAGATATGTATCTGTGAACGTAATCGCCATAATGGTAATTTTGACAGACATCCCCTCTAACTTGTCTATACACGGGCGCCTCAAAGTAGTATTTTTGGAGCGGTAAGGTACCTTCTGTATAGAAGAGATGTATCTGTGAACGTAATCGCCATTATTGTAACCATGACAGACGTCTCTTTTAACTTGTCTATACACGGGTGCCTCGAGTAGTATTTTTGTACCGGTAAGGTACCTTCTGTATAGAAGAGATGTGTCTGTGAACGTAATCGCCATTATTGTAACCATGACAGACGTCTCTTTTAACTTGTCTATACACGGGTACCTCGAGTAGTATTTTTGTACCGGTAAGGTACCTTCTGTATAGAGGAGATGTATTTGTGAACGTAATCGCCATTATTTTAACCATGACAGACGTCTCTTTTAACTTGTCTATACACGGGTGCCTCAAGTAGTATTTTTGTACCGGTGGTATCTTCTGTATAGAGGAGATGTATTTGTGAACGTAATCGCCATTATTTTAACCATGACAGACGTCTCCTTTAACTTGTCTATACACGGGTACCTTGAGTAGTATTTTTGTACCGGTAAGGTACCTTCAGTATAGAAGTGATGTGTCTGTGAACGTATTCGCCATTATTGTAACCATGACAGACGTCTCTTTTAACTTGTCTATACACGGGTGCCTTGAGTAGTATTTTTGTACCGGTAAGGTACCTTCTGTATAGAAGAGATGTGTGTGAACGTAATCGCCATTATTGTAACCATAACAGACGTCTCTTTTAACTTGTCTATACACGGGTGCCTCAAGTAGTATTTTTGTACCGGTAAGGTACCTTCTGTATAGAAGAGATGTATTTGTGAACGTAATCGCAATTATTATAACCATGACAGACGTCTCCTTTAACTTGTCTATACACGAGTGCCTCGAGTAGTATTTTTGTACCGGTAAGGTATCTTCTGTATAGAAGATATGTATCTGTGAACGTAATCGCCACTATTTTAACCATGATAGACGTCTCCTTTAACTTGTCTATACACGAGTGCCTCGAGTAGTATTCTTGGACCGGTAAGGTACCTTCTGTATAGAAGAGATGTGTCTGTGAACGTTAAACGCCATTATTGTAACCATGACAGACGTCTCCTTTAACTTGTCTATACACGGGTACCTCGAGTAGTGTTTTTGTACCGGTAAGGTACCTTCAGTATAGAAGAGATGTAACTGTGAACGTAATCGCCATTATTGTAACCTGACAGACGTCTCCTTCAATTTATCTATACACGGGTGCCTCGAGTTGTATTTTTGTACCGGTAAGGTACCTTTTCTATACAAGAGATGTGTCTGTGAACGTAATCGCCATTATTGTAACCATGACAGACGTATCCTTTAACTTGTCTATACACGGGTGCCTCGAGTAGTATTTTTGTACTGGTAATATACCTTCAGTATAGAAGAGATGTATCTTTGAACGTAATCGCCATTATTGTAACCATGATAGACGTCTCCTTTAACTTGTCTATACACGGGTGCCTCGAGTAGTATTTTTGTACTGGTAATATACCTTCAGTATACAAGAGATGTGTCTGTGAACGTAATCGCCATTATTGTAACCATGACAGACGTCTCCTTTAACTTGTCTATACACGGGTGCCTCGAGTAGTATTTTTGTACTGGTAATATACCTTCAGTATAGAAGAGATGTAACTGTGAACGTAATCGCCATTATGGTAACCTTGACAGACGTCTCCTGTAATTTGTCTATACACGGGCGACTCAAACTAGTATTCTTGGACCGGTAAGGTACGTTCTGTATAGAAGATATGTATCTGTGAACGTAATCGTCATTATTTTAACCATGACAGACGTCTCCTTCAACTTGTCTATACATGGGTGCCTCGAGTAGTATTTTTGTACCGGTAAGGTACCTTCAGTATAGAAGAGATGTATCTTTGAACGTAATCGCCATTATTGTAACCATGATAGACGTCTCCTTTAACTTGTCTATACACGAGTGCCTCGAGTAGTATTCTTGGACCGGTAAGGTACCTTCTGTATAGAAGAGATGTAACTGTGAACGTAATCGCCATTATTGTAACCTGACCGACGTCTCCTTCAATTTGTCTATACACGGGTGCCTCGAGTAGTATTTTTGTAACGGTAAGGTACCTTCTGTATAGAAGAGATGTATTTGTGAACGTAATCGCCATTATTTTAACCATGACAGACGTCTCCTTGACGTCTCCTTTTACTTGTCTATACACGGGTGCCTCGAGTAGTATTTTTGTACCGGCAAGGTACCTTCTGTATAGAAGAGATGTATTTGTGAACGTAATTGCCATTATTTTAACCATGACAGACGTCTCCTTTAACTTGTCTATACACGGGTGCTTCGAGTAGTATTTTTGTACCGGTAAGGTATCTTCTGTATAGAAGAGATGTATTTGTGAACGTAATCGCCATTATTTTAACCATGACAGACGTCTCCTTGACGTCTCCTTTTACTTGTCTATACACGGGTGCCTCGAGTAGTATTTTTGTACCGGCAAGGTACCTTGTGTATAGAAGAGATGTATTTGTGAACGTAATTGCCATTATTTTAACCATGACAGACGTCTCCTTTAACTTGTCTATACACGGGTGCTTCGAGTAGTATTTTTGTACCGGTAAGGTATCTTCTGTATAGAAGAGATGTATTTGTGAACGTAATCGCCATTATTTTAACCATGACAGACGTCTCCTTTAACTTGTCTATACACGAGTGCCTCGAGTAGTATTCTTGGACCGGTAAGGTACCTTCTGTATAGAAGAGATGTAACTGTGAACGTAATCGCCATTATTGTAACCTGACAGACGTCTCCTGGACACGACATTCTTTGCGTATAGTGACGTCATTTAACAGGAATATTATGAAAGCTTTAGACGAAAATGGTTTTGACAGATTTTGGAATTTCGTTCAGGTAGTGTTTCGACACGTCATATCTAATGACGCTTTTTGCTTTAGTTCGTTTATTGTCACGTACTTGAATGATTGATTCCTTTAACGTAAAACCTTTAATTTACAAACAATTTATTAATTATTCCACTAATTTCACAGTGTGAAAATTAATCAAATCATTATGAAAATCGGAAATAAAAACTGACGCTATGAATTTAGTTTAAGAGTAATACTTGGTGTTAAGGGGAGATAAAGACACACTTGAGTTGGTTAGACTTGATATTATAGAGAGTTAGGAGGCACTTGAGGTAATTAAGATAAGTTCAAGAGATGCTTTGTGTTAGGGGAGTAAAGAGACACATAAGGGGGTTAGACCTCATATTATAGAAAAACTGAGAGACACTTGAGGTAATTAAGAAATGTTCAAGAGATACTTGGTATTAAAGGGAGTTAAAGAGACACTTAAGGAGGTTAGACTTCATAATATAGAAAGTCAAAAGACACTTGAGATAAATAAGGAAAGTTCAAGAGACACATCATAATAAAAACAGGTTAAGGGTATTTTATATTTATAAGTGCTTAAGAGACACTAGTGTTAAGAACTTTTTAAGAGTGTGTCGAGGCTGTTAATCTTGAAATTAAAGAACGTAAATACACTCTAGGCGATTAATAACAGTTCCAGAAATACCTAAATTAAGAGGAGGTCCAGGGTATTTTATATTTACTAGACCTTAAGACACTCTAATATTTAGAAGAGTTAATGACATATTTGAAGTGATTAGAACTATCTAAGTAAATTGAAATCTTTACCTTGTAGTAGAAGAGTATTCCTAGACACGTGCTAGACCGAACTGACGGTACCATTCAGGCGTGGGGCGATGTTTTGGCAAGCCCTTACATCTTGGCCGAAACAAAACAAAACGTGTGACAACAAATATTCCTTGCCAAAAACCTAAACAAGGGTAACGGTGTAACGTCTGCCAAATATTTAAACTATTCACTTACTCATAACTAGACACATTGTGTTGACGAAGTTAATCATTAGTACATGAAGGTAGGTATGCTTATAGCAACCATTACTTTAGAGAATGGAAAACTATGGTTTTTTTTTTGAAAGAGGAAAACTTGTAACAAAATATGTGGTGCTTTGTGAGGTATCTGTGTGTTGTTGTCTTTAGGGCTAACATTATTAGTGAATCATTTGCTACAAAAAAATCGTTTTCATAAGAGCCTGCACCATCGTCTCCCTAAAATGTTGTAATTAAAGGCACCGCAAACACTTATCTCGTAAAAGGTTTTGGAACCAATCCTGTCCTTAAAAATGTAGTAAATGCAGACGTTTTAAACATTTGTTTCTTAGACGATTTTAGAATTAATGCTGTCATAAATCCAGGCTTTGTAAACATTTATTGCATAGAAGATTTTGCAATCAACCTAT
>JBAIZL010000007.1:24701946-24711946 GCA_036971475.1 Prosapia bicincta | reverse complement strand
AGGAGCTAATGTCTGCGAGCTCAAGATTGAGAAACAATAAGGCACCAGGACCCGACGGTATCCCGAACATTGCCCTGAAATGAGCCATAAATATAGCGCCAGGGATGTTCCTACATATGTACAATAGATGCGTACAGGAAGGGCACTTTCCTACCAAATGGAAGCTGCAGAGACTTGGTCCTTTTGTCAAAAGGAAAAAAGCCACCGGACGAACCATCATCATATTGTCTACTCTGCATGCTTGACTCGGCGGGAAAGATTCTTGAGCGGATTATGTATACAAGGATAGAGGAAATAGTTGAAAAACATCTGTCAGATAGTCAGTATGGTTTTCGCAGAGGAAGCTCAACGGCTGATGCGATTAACATGGTAGTTAGCACAGCAAAGGATGCGACTAAAGGAGACAGATGGACTGATGGTGAGAAAAAATACTGCGCAGTAGTCACTCGGGATATGCAAAATGCATTCAACTCTGCAAGGTGGGGTAGAATAATGGAAGCACTGGACCAGTTCGATGTCCCTAAGTACATGCAGAAGTTGGTGGCCAGCTACTTCACTGACCGACTTCTGCAATATGACACAGATGAGGGACAAAAAATGTATATAGTTAGTGGAGGAGTGCCACAGGGCTCGGTCCTGGGACCGCTCTTGTGGAATGTAATGTACAACGGTCTCCTTAAAGTGAAGATCCCGAGAATGGTATCGCAGGTCGCGTTTGCAGACGATGTCGCCATGGTGATTGTGGGAAAGTTCCTGGAGGACATACAAAACGTGTTTAACGAAACATTCAGGAAATATGACGACTGGATGAGGGAAGCAGGACTCAAGATGGCAATGCATAAGACAGAGGTAGTGCTCATAACTAGCAGGAAGAAAAGGGAAACAATTACACTGCAAGTTGGGGAGCATGTGGTTGAGTCCAAGGCGTCAGTACGATACTTAGGAGTAATGATAGATGCACGTCTCAACTTCAAGGATCAAGTAGAGCATGCCAGCTCCAGGGCGGCAGCAGTTGGAGGAGGATTATCCCGAATCATGCCGAATGTGGGTGGTCCTAAACCAAGAAGACGAGCGCTCCTTGGGTCAGTTGTGACATTAATACTGACCTATGGTATTGCCATTTGGGCAAAGGCACTAGAGCTACAAGAATGCCAAAGAAGAATATACCCAGTTGGCCGGCAAATGGCATTAAGGATCGCCATTAAGAGGAATATAGGAGACGGTATCGGCGAAGAACCCGAGAACCGGTGGAGGCAAAAGATTCCAGAACAAGGGAAAGGGAGAAGAGTCTACAACAATGGCAAGTGGAGTGGGATGGTCCTGAAAGGGGCAGGTGGAGCCACCAGCTCATCCCACGGATAGCCGAATGGACCAACCGTCAGCACGGTGATCCCAACTACTACCTGACGCAGCTACTTACTGGACATGGATGCTTTCGACTATACTTATATAAGTATAAGCAAGAGGACTCACCGAATTGCCCAGTATGTCATGGAGCAGAAGAGGACGCGAGGCATGTGTTCTTCACATGTCCAAGATTTGACCCACAGCGAAGAGAATTCGAAAGGCTAACCAACGTGGCGATTACGCCAGAAAATTTAGTAGAGCAAATGCTCGTATCAGAAGCTATATGGAACGCCACAACGGACTTCACCAGAGAAGTGATTACAGAACTGCGGAAGGAAGAAAAGAAAAGGAAAGTACACCCAGGTAATAGTTAGTGGGGGACGTAGGGAAGGAAAAAGATGGGAGAGCGTAAGCGCTAATGCCGCCCCGTGAAGTAGTGCCTAGCGGCGGTTTCGCGGGGAATTAGGGCTTTTGGAAAGAGGAGAAGGGTTTTTTTTTAGTCGGTAGGCGTCTCGGCTCCATACTGAGATGAATCCTACACTACCCATAACATCGGGTGTCTTTTGAAGATCTTTCCCCCCCCCTCCTTAAAAAAAAAACACGCACACACACACACACACACACACACACACACACATACACACAGTTTCTTGGGGAACTAATATTTTTATCCAAATCAATAATACGTCCTAATTCATTATCGTGTTGTATATTTTAATAACACAATACGGCCTGATGATTAAATAATACTGTCGGTCGAGAGTTTTGTATTACCACCTTTTAATGTCACACAAGGAGCCCAGATTTGCACAAACCATCACAGATTATAACGCAAAAGGTATTGCTTTTATTCTCCGGTTTCGGTTAGCGGATATATTTTAGTATCTATGTCTAAATTACATGTTGCTAGTGTAAATCTGTAATTTTATTTTCAAGAATTAAATAAGGAATAGTTTTGTTTGAGATGCCTCCAGTTAGAAGGGTTTTTGTTTTTGTAAGATGCATTAGATACAATCAGTTCTTATCATATGAAAACGTATAAAAAAAACTCTTTTCTGTACATCTTAAGCCCAACAAGATATAAGAAGCGAATATTGATAGTACAGCTAGATATATTAAGCAAATATTCATAATTCATCAATATATAGGTCTATTACGCAAATAATGATAAATGTTAGTATTGATAATGTAAAGATATATTAACTTAATATTTATATATCAGGAAGATATAGAAAGCAAACATTGATAATCCAGCAAGAGAAAGTAGGCAAATATTGATTATCCGGCAAGGTATATTACGCAAATATTGATAATCCAGCAAGGTATATTATGCAAATATTGATAATCCAGCATATTATATTACGCAAATATTGATGATCCAGTAAATATAGTAAGTTAAGCAGATATTGGTAATTCATGAAGTATAGTCGTAAAATAATTGGTAATCAAGCAAGATATGCTAGCCAATATTGATATTCAATCATGATATACTAGTAAATATTGATAATTCAAAAAAAATAGTAGATAATATTAGTTATACAAGAAATATAGTGAGCGCAACATATCATTATTCAGGAAGATATAGTAGGCTTATGGCAGCGTTGATATTTGAGCGATAAATCATATCAAATATTGATAATTCATCAAATATAGTGATAAAATATTGATAACTCAAGCAGATGGAATGTGCAAATTTTAATAATCAAGTAATAATCCAAGAGTCCATTACATTCATTCATGATACAAGAGGGTCCTCTAGTTTAATTATGTGCACAGCAATACTTGTATCAAAGAGATGTTTTCATTGCGTCTAACAGACGTCAGGAGAAGTATTCGACTTTTAGAGCAATAAAAGAGGATAGCTAACCTTTAAAAGATGAACTTTAAACTTGTTTCCATAAGTTCGTGTATTTTATTTGTGAAGTGTTCAAATACTATTTTGAAACATTACCATAAACAAAATAAAAATAAATAACTGTAGGTTATTATTAACCTATAATTGTGACAATACATTTCTATGAAATATGTAACTTACCACAACTATTGAATTCTACTAATTCCCCTTCTGCTGGGGAAAATTTCCACTACATTTTCAGTCAATTATATATATCTGAAAAAAAAATAATAAAATAATTACTATGGTACACTATTGAAAAAATTATTTTTAGTTTATCTCTAAATTTCTCTCTAAAGCGCCATAATATCTAAACAAAGCACACCAGCGAGACAAAACGGCAGGGGGTTAGAGAATATGCATGTGCAATGAGAGAAAAGGGCAAGAGTTAGGTCTTACAGATGGCAGGAGAGACGAAGAGGCGGGAGGGTACGCAGGGTCAGCAAGATACAGGCGTCCGAGCATATTATGTAACTAATGCCGAAGGAAGATAAGGGAAGGTCCTGGAGGATACGATAGGGTGACGACAAGAAGTGCAGTTGTTGAAGGGAGCCCAAAGGTAGCTACAGAAATGGGGAAGGAATAAAGGATAAGGATGGGTGGTTAGTCGAAGATGTGGAGGCTAGAGGGCACCCAGGGTTAGGACGATAAGGGATCTGAGCTTATTATGTATCAATTGCCGAAGGAAGAAATGGGAAGGTGCTGGAAGACACCAAAGGGTGGCGAGACGAAGCACAGTTGTTGAAAGGAGCCCAAGGGTAGCTAGAGAAAGGAGTCCGAAACTATAAAATACTCATTGCTGGCGAGAGAAAGAAGAATGAGCTAGAGCATACGAAATGATGGTTCGATGAAGGTAAGTTGTTGGAGCTGGAATAAGGGTAGCATGAGAAGAGAGAGGGTTACCGCATACGGATAGGGAGCGAAAAAAGAGGCACAGACTATAATGTACCTAATGCTGACAACAGGAAGGGAAGAAATTAGAGTATAAGGATTGGCAGTGAGACAAAAGGGCAGGGGCTGTAACGTACCCATTGCCTGCAAGAGAAAGAAGTAGGGGTTAGAGCATTAGGTGGGCAGTGAGACGAAGTGCGTACGTAAG
Organism: Prosapia bicincta; assembly: GCA_036971475.1. NCBI lineage: Eukaryota > Metazoa > Arthropoda > Insecta > Hemiptera > Cercopidae > Prosapia > Prosapia bicincta. Next base: position 24,707,606 of record JBAIZL010000007.1, on the reverse strand, counting down.
GTAGGGTAGAGGATGGTGATCGAGGCTATAAAGTACTCATTTCCGGTGTATAAGTCTTACTTGTATATACAAAGAGCTAGAGGATACGGGTGGGTAGTAAGACAAAGGCGCCGAGGCTGTATAGTACTTATTGTTGCGAAGAGGAAGGGAAGGTGTTAGAGCATACGTGTGGACCGTGAAACAAAGAGGCAGAGTTACTAAAGTACCAGTTACCTGCAAGAGAAAGAGGCAGGGGTTGGAGCATAATAGTGGACAGTGAGACAAAGTGCGTACGCAAGGTGGGTGAGAGGACGGTGTTCGAGGCTATAAGATACTCATTGATGGTAGATAGGGAAAAATGTAGAGCATAAGGGTGGGCTTTGAGCATAAGGGTAGTCTGTAAAGTACCCATTGATTGCAAGAGAAAGAGCATAATTGCAGGGTTGGAGCATAATAGTGGACAGTGCGACAAAATGCGTACGTAAGGTAGACGTTAGGACGGTGTCAGAGGCTATAAAATACTCATTGCTAGTTGATAGGGGAAGTAGCTACAGCGGGTGGACTATTAGACGAAGGAGCAGAGGCTGAAAAGTATATTTTGCTAGCAAGAGTAATAGTCAGAGGCAAGACCAGTGGTTGGTCTGATTAAGGGGCAGAACCTATAAAGTACCCATTGCTGACAAGAGAATGGGGGAGGACTAGAGCATACTAGTGTGCAGTGGGACAAACGGGGCGGAGGTTGTAAAGATCCCATTACTGGCAAGAGTGGAAAAGGTAGAGCATACGGTTGTGCACGATGACAAAATTGCAGAGGCTGTAATGTACCCAATTCTGCCAAGAGGTAGATGAGAAGCAATAGAATACGGGTAGAGGCTACACGGGTAGTGAGACAAAGAGGCAGAGGCTGTAATGTACCCAATTCTGCCAAGAGGTAGATGAGAAGCAATAGAATACGGGTAGAGGCTACACGGGTAGTGAGACAAAGAGGCAGAGGCTATAACGTAACCTTTGCTTGAAATAGAATAAAGCTGGGGTTAGAGCATTGCGTACGCAAGGTAGGCGAGAGAATAGTGTCTGAGGTTATATAGTACTTGTTGTTGGGCAGTGAGAAAAAGGTACAGAGGGTGTAAAGTACCCATTGCTGCCAAGAGGAGGAAAAGGATTTAGAGAATACTGTTGGGCAGTGAGACGAAGGGGGCGAGGCTGTAAAGTACCCATTGCTGCCAAGATGACGGGAATGAGCTAGAGCATACAAGTGGATAGTCATAAGAAGGGGAAGAGGCTGTATAATACCCATTGTCTGAAGGAGAAAGAGGCAGGGGTTAGAGCCTAATGGTGAACAGTGCGACGTAGTGCGTACGTAAAGTAGGCGAGATGATGGTATCCGAGGCAAGAAGGTACTCATTGCCAATAGATAGAAGGAGGAGCTAGGGCATACAGGTGTGCAGTGATCCAAAGTGGTAGAGGTTGTAAAATAAGCATTGATGCCAAGAGGATGTTAGGGAGCTTGTGTATAGGTATGTACAGCGAGAGAAAGAGGCAGAGGCAGTTAAGTTCTCGTTGCTGCCATGGGGAAGTTAGGGAGCTCGGAAATACTTGTGGACAGTACGAGAAGCTGGCAGAGGCTGTAAATTACCCACTGCCTGTAAGAAAAAGAGGCAGAGGCTAGAGCATACGGGTATACAGGGAGACCAAGGTTCAGAGGCTGTAAAGTACCCATTGCTGCCAAGAGGATGTTAGGGAGCTTGAGTATATTTATGTACAGCGAGACAAAGAGGCAGAGACAGTTAAGTTCTCGTTGCTGCCATGAGGAAGTGAGGAAGCACGGAAATACTTGTGGACAGTACGAGAAGCTGGCAGAGGCTGTAAAGTACCCATTGCTTCCCAGAGAAGATTATGGAGCTAGAACATACAGGTGTGCAGTGAGACAAAGGGGCAGAGGTTGTAAAGTACCCATTGCTACCAAGAGGATGTTATGGAGCTAAGGTATATGAGTATACAGTGAGACAAAGGGGCAGAGGCTGTAAAGTACCCAATGCCTGAAAGAGAAAGAGGCAGAGGCTAGAGCATACGTGTGTAAAGGGAGACAAATAGGCAGAGGCTGTAAAGTACCCACTGCTACCAAGTGCGGGTAAAGAGCTAGAGCATACGTGTGTACAGGTAGACAAAGGGGCAGAGGCTGTAAAGTACCAATTGCCTGTAAGAGAGAGAGGCAGAGACTAGATCATACGGGTCTGCAGTAGGACAAAAGGGCAGAGGCTTTAAATTACGCATTGTTGCCAAGAGGATGTTAGGGAGCTAAGGTATACGATTGGACAGTGAGACAAAGGGGCAGAGGCTGTAAAGTTCCCATTGCCTATAAGAGAGGGAGGCAGAGGCTAGAGCATACGGGTTTGCAGCGAGACAAAGGGGCAGAGGCTGTAACGTACCCATTTCCGGCGAAAAGAAGGAGCTAGAGTAGGCTGCAAATAGGCTGTGAGACCAATTTTCAGAGGCTAGAGCTTACTCAAAGTCAGGAACGGCTACGTGGCTCTAAACTACCTATTTTCGAAGAGCGGAAAGGGAAGAAGCTAGAGCATATAAAAAGGTGGCGAGAAAAAGGGCAGGGATAGAACATACGTAGGGATGTGTGACTAAAAAGCAGAGTCTATAGCATGCGCAATTGTACGGAGAGGGTGGGTTTGATGCTATTACGTACCCATAGCAAAAATCAGGAAGGAGGAGGAGCTAGAGTATATGAAAAGATGGCGAGAAGAGCCAGTGATTGGAGCGAACCCAAGGGTAGCTAGTGAAAGAGGAAGGGGTCAGAGAAATGGACATAGGAAAGAGCATACGAAAGGGCGGTGAGAGGCACGGAGCTGAGGCTATAAAATACCCATTGCCGGCGAAGGGAAGAGGAAGGTGCCAGTGTATACAAATGCGCGATGACATGAAGTAATAGAAGCTAGAGCTTACTCAAGGGAACGTTTTTGAGGCTATAAAGTACCTATCACCGGTGGGAGGAAGGGGAAGGGCAGTGACTAAATCGTTCGCAGGGTAGAGGCTTGAACGTACAAGAGGTCAGCTAGAGGAAATTGTCCAACACTATGAAGTACCCATTGGCGACCACAGAAAGGGGAAGAAGCTAATGCATACGAAAGTGTGGCGAGATAAAGGACTGTAGTTGAAGCAAGTGCAAGGGTAGCGGGAGAAATGGGCAGGCTGTACAACACAGAGACGAAGGGGTAGAGGATAGAGCATACGAAAGGGTGTCGAGACCAAAAGGGAATGAAACTATGAATAACTCATAATAGGGCAAGGGGAAGGAGAAGTAACTAAAGAGGCGAGAGGAAACGCAGCGGTTGGAGCAAGCCCATGGGTAGGTAGAAAAGGGGCAGGGGCTAGAGCACATGGATGGACGGTGAGACGAAGTGGCAGAGGCTAGATAATACAAAATGGTGGCAAGAGAAACGGGTCTCGAGGCTATAAAATAGCTATTGCAAACGAGAGGAAAAGAAATGAACTAGAGGATAGGAAAGAGTGGAGAGAGGAATGGCTGTGGAATTACACGCGTACCGAGAGAAAGTAGCAGGGGCTAAAGAATACGGATGGGCGATGAAACGAAAGGAAAAAGGCTAAAGGTGTCTGAGACTACAATATATCCATTGGCATCAAAGGGAAAAGAAAGGGAAGATCATACCAAGGGAAGGAATAGGGTAGCGAGAGATAATGTAGCAGTTGGAGCTAGGCCAAAGGTGACGAGAGAAAGGGGCCGAGGCATGAAGATAGGCGGAGAGACAATCAGGCATAAACTGAAGCATATGAAACGTCAGCAAGAGGGATTGGTCCAGACTAACAAGTACCCATTGCTTGCAAGAGGAAAGCGGAAGAGCTTGAAGAAACAAATTTGTGGAGAGATGAAGGGCAGTGGTTCAAGTGAGCGAAATGGTAGCGAGAGAAAGGGACAGGGGTTAGAGCATACAGATGGGCGGTGACTAAAAGAGACAGAGGCTAGAGCACAATCAAGTTCGAAGTGAATATGGGTTCGAACTATAAAGTACCCATTTTCGGCGATAAGAAGGCCAGTTGTTGAAGAGCTACGGTAACGAGAGAAAGAGACGTGGGTAGAGTATACGGATGGGCGGAGGGATGAAAAAGCAGAAGCTAGAAATTACAGAAAGTAAATGAGAGGAAGGGTATCCGATGCTATAACTTTCCTATTTCCGGCAAGAGGGAGGTGCAGGTGCTAGAGCGTACAGATAAGTGGTGAGAAGAATGCTCAAAAGTTAGATTATAAGCAAGGTCGGAAAGAGGAAGGGTATCCGATACTATAACTTCCCATTGCTGCAAAAGAAAGGGGAAGAAGATAAAGCGTACGCAAGGTCGAGGAGAGGAACGGAATCCGATGCCATCACTTACCCATTGGTGACATAGTAAAGGTGCAGGAGCTAGAGCCTGCACAAGATAAGGGAGAGAGAGGATATATAAAGCTATAGCTTATCCATTGCTGGCAAGAGAAAAGGGCAAGACCTAGAGCATACACTAGGTAAGGGAGAGGAGGGGTATCCGATGCTATAACTTTCCCATTGCCGGCAAAATAAAAGGGCAGAAGCTAGAGCATAAGTAAGGTCCGGTAGAGAAAGAGTATCCGATGCTATAACCAACCCATTGGTGGCAGGAGAAAGCGGCAAGAGCTAAAGCGTAAGCAAGATCGGTGAGAGAATAAGTATCCAATTGCTGAAGAGAACGGGGCAAGAGCTTGAGCGAACGCAAGGTCGGGGAGAGTAAAGGTATCCGATCCTTCAACTTTCCCATTGTCGGCAAGAGAGAGGGGCAGATGCTAGAGCGTACGGATAAGTGGTGAGACGAATGCTCAAAAGTTAGATCATGCCCAAGGTCGAGGAGAGGAAGGGTATCCAATACTATATATTACCCATATCTGGTAAGAGAGAGGCAAGAAGCTAGAGCGTAAGCAAGGTCGAGAAGAGGAAGGATGCCCGATGCTATAACTTACCCATTGCAAAAAAATGAACAGGGCAGAAGCTAGAGCGTACACGAGATCAGGGAGGAGAAGGGTATCCTATGCTAAAACTTGCCAATTGCTGTCAATAGAACGGGGCAAGATCTAGAGCGTACACAAGATAAGGGAGAGGATGGGTATCCGATGCTATAACTTACCAATTGCTGTCAATGGAAAGGAGCAGTAACTAAAGCGTACACAAGGTCGGAAAGAGGAAGGGTTTCCGATACTATAACTTCCCATTGATGGCAAAACAAAGGGGAAGAAGATAGAGAGTACGCAAGATCGAGGAGAGGAACGGTATCCGATGCCATTAGTGACTTAATAAAGGTGCAGGAGCTAGAGCCTACACAAGGTAAGGGAGAGAAAGAATATCTAAAGCTAAAGCTTATCCATTGCTGGCAAGAGAAAGGGGCAAGACCTAGAGCATACACGAGGTAAGGGAGAGGAAGGGTATCCGATGCTATAACTTTCCCAATGCCTTCAAAAGAAAATGGCAGAAGCTAGGGCAGATGAAAGATCGGTGATAGGATGGATATCCGATTGCTTGCAAGAGAAAGGGCCAATATCCAGAGCGAACGCAAGGTCGGGGAGAGTAAGGGTATGCGATGCTTCAACTTTCCTTTTGTCGGCAAGAAAAAGTGGAAGGAGCCATAGCTTACAAAAGGTCGAGAAGAGAAAG
>JBAIZL010000007.1:24614446-24696946 GCA_036971475.1 Prosapia bicincta | reverse complement strand
AGGCTCTTGTTTGGATCATGGGCCCGGAAGGTGAAATATTTTGAGGTCTAACCTTTTGGAACCTACCAAAAACTACCTTAACTACTGTCGTACCCGATCCGTGCGCAGTAAAGTTTCTTCGCACACTTTGGTTTCCGTTTTCACTGAATTGCTTTAAAATCATATCTTTGTTTTTTATTTCTGCTGCACTCATTTTACCTATCTTTAAACGTTCTGGAATTTTCCGAACACCACATTTTTCACAGTTAACGTAATAAATTACGACTACGTTTTACGTAGGCTCATACATTTGCGAGGAGCCATGTATAAAATTCTTATTGTATACGTAGTTATTTCAGCGACGTTTCGCAGTACATTTGTCCGCATATCAAAGGTACTAAAAACAAAAAAGGCACCATTGGCAGTCCGTTGTCCGTCTAAAGAAGTGTCTGTTCAAAGGAGGGGAAAATCATATGTACGTATTAATAAAGTTTTCGGTTCCCAGAAAAATGTCCGTTCAAGAGAAATGTCCTGGAGATGTCCATTCAGGGAGGTTTCAGTGTATATATATATATATATATATATATATATATATATATATATATATATATATATATATATCCCGAGGATGACGGCACGACCGGCCATTGAAAGTTAGCTCGCATAAATACCAAGTAAGATTCTTGTTTAAGTACATAAGTGGAAGTGATATATATATATATATATATATATATATATATATATATATATATAGCCTATATATATATATATATATATATATATATATATATATATATATATATATATAAAGAACAAAAGTCAAAATACAAATACAAGAATTATATTTGAATTTACAATTCAAAGCTTTTCGTTGGCTAACAGTACCAACATCATCAGGAATATTTTGAGGTCTAACCTTTTAGAACCTATCAAAAACTACCTTAACCTCCAATTGGAACCACCAGAATTGTTTAATTTCCTGATGATGTTGGTACTGTTAGCCAACGAAAAGCTTTGAATTGTAAATTCAAATATAATTCTTGTATTTGTATTTTGACTTTTGTTCTTTATTAATACACAAGAAAACATATTGCGATATTTATATATATATATATATATATATATATATGTATATATATATATATATATATATATATATATATATATATATATATATATATATATATGAAATGTTACTATCTGGAGTACATCCGTTCATTCTGCAGTCCATAAATTCGCAGTTCCGACGTTTCGCTAGAATCTCATCCAGCATAGACGAGGTGAACCCAACAACAGTAGAAGAGCGAGTCTACTGTTGTTGGGTTCACCTCGTCTATGCTGGATGAGATTCTAGCGAAACGTCGGAACTGCGAATTTATGGACTGCAGAATGAACGGATGTACTCCAGATAGTAACATTTCATCATATTTTTCCATCCGTGAAGGAATACGTATCAGCATATATATATATATATATATATATATATATATATATATATATATATATATATATACCCCAATGTTAGATATTTAACATTTGACTAGTAGTGCTGGATATTTATTCCAGTCAGCAAACGTCGTTTCCCACCAATTTGGACCGGAACTGTTGGTTACGCGTTTCTGTTCTCACGGCTCTTCCATTACAGTGTGAATTTGGACCCATCGCAGTAAATTGATAATAGTACAATTAATTAAAAGCGTTGGTTTCCAATGGTTGAAGGTTATAATCATGAAAAATATCATGTGTAGATTGTATTTCTTTGGTTATAGTTGTACCATAGTATATATAAAAGAGGGTTTCATTTTTACAAAATATACAATTTACACATTTCAAGGACTTTAGAAATATTGTTCCATACAGTACATGTCGTCATAGAGGCTTTTAAGGCTTGTGACATTGCAATAATGAAACCAATGTTAATATCGTTAAGATGGATTGAAATAATTACAAATACGTCATTGTCTAAATGTAATTGTATTGTAAAATATATTATTGTAATTTCCCCATTAGGGTGGGTTTTATGGAATTTATGGTTGTATCGTTATGAAGGACTCTTATAATTTTAATTAAAGATGCTGGCAAAATATTTTAGCATAAATTTTCTCATTAGGGTCATAAAATAAACAACATATCGCCCACTTGGTGAGGCAATTAGAGATAGAAATATACAAGTCCGCATACATTGAAACACGGTGGGAAACATCATATTGTACGTTAAATTATAAGGGTTGGTTTCCAATAGTTGCAGGTTCTACTCTTGAATAGTATCATGAGTACATGGTTTTTATTTTGTTATAGTTGTAACATGGTAAATATAAAGAAGGGTTTATTTTTACAAAATATACCATTTACACATTTCAAGCGCTTTTAAAATATTATTTTCAGAAAATTACGTCATACGGGACGCTTAAGGCTCGTGACATTGCAATATTGACAACCAGCGTTAATAAAATTAAGATGGCATTAAATACGAAGGAAATACGTCATTGCAAAATTTAATTCTATTGTACAAATAAGTTATTGTAACTTGTATAGTAAGGGTTGGTTTCTAGCGGTTGAGAGTTACATCCATTGAGAAAGAAATCATGAGAAGATAGAAATTTATGTTTGTATAGTATTCATGGTAAATAGCAAGACAATAATGACAATAAGACTGTTTACATACATTGTAAATGTGTCATTGCAAAATTTATTCTATTGTACAAATTAGTTATTGTAATTTGTATAGTAAGGGTTGGTTTCTAGCGGTTGAGAGTTACATCCATTGAGAAAGAAATCATGAGAAGATAGAAATTTATGTTTGTATAGTATTCATGGTAAATAGCAACACAATAATGACAATAAGACTGTTTACATACACTGTAAATGCGTCATGGAAAAATTAAATTCTATTCTACAAATTAGTTATTGTAACTTGTATAGTAAGGGTTGGTTTCTAGCGGTTGAGAGTTACATCCATTGAGAAAGAAATCATGAGAAGATAGAAATTTATGTTTGTATAGTATTCATGGTAAATAGCAAGACAATAATGACAATAAGACTGTTTACATTCATTGTAAATGCGTCATTGCAAAATTTAATTCTATTGTACAAATAAGTTATTGTAACTTGTATAGTAAGGGTTGGTTTCTAGCGGTTGAGAGTTACATCCATTGAGAAAGAAATCATGAGAAGATAGAAATTTATGTTTGTATAGTATTCATGGTAAATAGCAACACAATAATGACAATAAGACTGTTTACATACACTGTAAATGCGTCATGGAAAAATTAAATTCTATTCTACAAATTAGTTATTGTAACTTGTATAGTAAGGGTTGGTTTCTAGCGGTTGAGAGTTACATCCATTGAGAAAGAAATCATGAGAAGATAGAAATTTATGTTTGTATAGTATTCATGGTAAATAGCAACACAATAATGACAATAAGACTGTTTACATACACTGTAAATGCGTCATGGAAAAATTAAATTCTATTCTACAAATTAGTTATTGTAACTTGTATAGTAAGGGTTGGTTTCTAGCGGTTGAGAGTTACATCCATTGAGAAAGAAATCATGAGAAGATATGAATTTATGTTTGTATAGTATTCATGGTAAATAGCAAGACAATAATGACAATAAGACTGTTTACATACATTGTAAATGCGTCATTGCAAAATTTAATTCTATTCTACAAATTAGTTATTGTAACTTGTATAGTAAGGGTTTGCTTTCTAGTGGTTGAGAGTTATATCCATTGTGAAAAAAAATCATGAGAAGATAGAATTTTATGTTTGTATAGTATTCATGGTAAATAGCAAGACAATAATGACGATAAGACTGTTTACATACATTGTAAATGCGTCATTGCAAAATTTAATTCTATTGTACAAATAAGTTATTGTAACTTGTATAGTAAGGGTTGGTTTCTAGCGGTTGAGAGTTACATCCATTGAGAAAGAAATCATGAGAAGATATGAATTTATGTTTGTATAGTATTCATTGTGAATAGCAAGACAATAATGACAATAAGACTGTTTACATACATTGTAAATGCGTCATTGCAAAATTTAATTCTATTGTACAAATTAGTTATTGTAACTTGTATAGTAAGGGTTTGCTTTCTAGTGGTTGAGAGTTATATCCATTGTGAAAAAAAATCATGAGAAGATAGAATTTTATGTTTGTATAGTATTCATGGTAAATAGCAAGACAATAATGACGATAAGACTGTTTACATACATTGTAAATGCGTCATGGCAAAATTTAATTCTATTCTACAAATTAGTTATTGTAACTTGTATAGTAAGGGTTTGCTTTCTAGTGGTTGAGAGTTATATCCATTGTGAAAAAAAATCATGAGAAGATAGAATTTTATGTTTGTATAGTATTCATGGTAAATAGCAAGACAATAATGACGATAAGACTGTTTACATTCATTGTAAATGCGTCATGGCAAAATTTAATTCTATTGTACAAATTAGTTATTGTAATTTGTATAATAAGGGTTGGTTTCTAGCGGTTGAGAGTTACATCCATTGAGAAAGAAATCATGAGAAGATAAAAATTTATGTTTGTATAGTATTCATGGTAAATAGCAAGACAATAATGACAATAAGACTGTTTACATACATTGTAAATGCGTCATTGCAAAATTTAATTCTATTGTACAAATTAGTTATTGTAACTTGTATAGTAAGGGTTGGTTTCTAGCGGTTGAGAGTTACATCCATTGAGAAAGAAATCATGAGAAGATAGAAATTTATGTTTGTATAGTATTCATGGTATATAGCAAGACAATAATGACGATAAGACTATTTATATTCATTGTAAATGCGTCATGGCAAAATTAAATTCTATTGTACAAATTAGTTATTGTAATTTGTATAGTAAGGGTTGGTTTCTAGCGGTTGAGAGTTATATACATTGTGAAAAAAAAATGAGACGATAGAAATTTATGTTTGTATAGTATTCATGGTAAATAGCAAGACAATAATGACAATAAGACTGTTTACATACATTGTAAATGCGTCATTGCAGAATTTAATTCTATTCTACAAATTAGTTATTGTAACTTGTATAGTAAGGGTTTGGTTTCTAGTGGTTGAGAGTTATATCCATTGTGAAAAAAAATCATGAAAAGATAGAATTTTATGTTTGTATAGTATTCATGGTAAATAGCAAGACAATAATGACAATAAGACTGTGTACATTTATTGTAAATGCGTCATTGCAAAATTTAATTCTATTGTACAAATTAGTTATTGTGATTTGTATAATAAGGTTTGGTTTCTAGCGGTTGAGAGTTACATCCATTAAGAAAGAAATCATTATAAGATAGAAATTGATGTTTGTATAGTATTCATGATAAATAGCAAGACAATAATGACAATAAGACTGTTTATATTCATTGTAAATGCGTCATGGCAAAATTTAATTCTATTGTACAAATTAGTTATTGTAATTTGTATAATAAGGTTTGGTTTCTAGCGGTTGAGAGTTACATCCATTAAGAAAGAAATCATTATAAGATAGAAATTGATGTTTGTATAGTATTCATGGTAAATAGCAACACAATAATAACAATAAGACTGTTTACATACATTGTAAATGCGTCATGGCAAAATTTAATTCTATTTTACAAATTAGTTATTGTAATTTGTATAATAAGGGTTGGTTTCTAGCGGTTGAGAGTTACATCCATTGAGAAAGAAATCATGAGAAGATAAAAATTTATGTTTGTATAGTATTCATGGTAAATAGCAAGACAATACTGACGATAAGACTATTTATATTCATTGTAAATGCGTCATGGCAAAATTAAATTCTATTGTACAAATTAGTTATTGTAATTTGTATAGTAAGGGTTGGTTTCTAGCGGTTGAGAGTTACATCCATTGAGAAAGAAATCATGAGAAGATAGAAATTTATGTTTGTATAGTATTCATGGTAAATAGCAAGACAATAATGACGATAAGACTATTTATATTCATTGTAAATGCGTCATGGCAAAATTAAATTCTATTGTACAAATTAGTTATTGTAATTTGTATAGTAAGGGTTGGTTTCTAGCGGTTGAGAGTTATATACATTGTGAAAAAAAAATGAGACGATAGAAATTTATGTTTGTATAGTATTCATGGTAAATAGCAAGACAATAATGACAATAAGACTGTTTACATACATTGTAAATGCGTCATTGCAAAATTTAATTCTATTCTACAAATTAGTTATTGTAACTTGTATAGTAAGGGTTTGGTTTCTAGTGGTTGAGAGTTATATCCATTGTGAAAAAAAATCATGAAAAGATAGAATTTTATGTTTGTATAGTATTCATGGTAAATAGCAAGACAATAATGACAATAAGACTGTGTACATTTATTGTAAATGCGTCATTGCAAAATTTAATTCTATTGTACAAATTAGTTATTGTGATTTGTATAATAAGGTTTGGTTTCTAGCGGTTGAGAGTTACATCCATTAAGAAAGAAATCATTATAAGATAGAAATTGATGTTTGTATAGTATTCATGGTAAATAGCAAGACAATAATGACAATAAGACGGTTTACATTCATTGTAAATGCGTCATTGCAAAATTTAATTCTATTGTACAAATAAGTTATTGTAACTTGTATAGTAAGGGTTGGTTTCTAGCGGTTGAGAGTTACATCCATTGAGAAAGAAATCATGAGAAGATAGAAATTTATGTTTGTATAGTATTCATGGTAAATAGCAACACAATAATGACAATAAGACTGTTTACATACACTGTAAATGCGTCATGGAAAAATTAAATTCTATTATACAAATTAGTTATTGTAACTTGTATAGTAAGGGTTGGTTTCTAGCGGTTGAGAGTTACATCCATTGAGAAAGAAATCATGAGAAGATATGAATTTATGTTTGTATAGTATTCATGGTAAATAGCAAGACAATAATGACAATAAGACTGTTTACATACATTGTAAATGCGTCATTGCAAAATTTAATTCTATTCTACAAATTAGTTATTGTAACTTGTATAGTAAGGGTTTGCTTTCTAGTGGTTGAGAGTTATATCCATTGTGAAAAAAAATCATGAGAAGATAGAATTTTATGTTTGTATAGTATTCATGGTAAATAGCAAGACAATAATGACGATAAGACTGTTTACATACATTGTAAATGCGTCATTGCAAAATTTAATTCTATTGTACAAATAAGTTATTGTAACTTGTATAGTAAGGGTTGGTTTCTAGCGGTTGAGAGTTACATCCATTGAGAAAGAAATCATGAGAAGATATGAATTTATGTTTGTATAGTATTCATTGTGAATAGCAAGACAATAATGACAATAAGACTGTTTACATACATTGTAAATGCGTCATTGCAAAATTTAATTCTATTGTACAAATTAGTTATTGTAACTTGTATAGTAAGGGTTTGCTTTCTAGTGGTTGAGAGTTATATCCATTGTGAAAAAAAATCATGAGAAGATAGAATTTTATGTTTGTATAGTATTCATGGTAAATAGCAAGACAATAATGACGATAAGACTGTTTACATACATTGTAAATGCGTCATGGCAAAATTTAATTCTATTCTACAAATTAGTTATTGTAACTTGTATAGTAAGGGTTTGCTTTCTAGTGGTTGAGAGTTATATCCATTGTGAAAAAAAATCATGAGAAGATAGAATTTTATGTTTGTATAGTATTCATGGTAAATAGCAAGACAATAATGACGATAAGACTGTTTACATTCATTGTAAATGCGTCATGGCAAAATTTAATTCTATTGTACAAATTAGTTATTGTAATTTGTATAATAAGGGTTGGTTTCTAGCGGTTGAGAGTTACATCCATTGAGAAAGAAATCATGAGAAGATAAAAATTTATGTTTGTATAGTATTCATGGTAAATAGCAAGACAATAATGACAATAAGACTGTTTACATACATTGTAAATGCGTCATGGCAAAATTTAATTCTATTGTACAAATTAGTTATTGTAATTTGTATAACAATTGTTGGTTTCTAGTGGTTGAGAGTTACATCCATTGAGAAAGAAATCATGAGAAGATAAAAATTTATGTTTGTATAGTATTCATGGTAAATAGCAAGACAATAATGACAATAAGACTGTTTACATTCATTGTAAATGCGTCATGGCAAAATTTAATTCTATTGTACAAATTAGTTATTGTAATTTGTATAATAAGGGTTGGTTTCTAGCGGTTGAGAGTTACATCCATTGAGAAAGAAATCATGAGAAGATAAAAATTTATGTTTGTATAGTATTCATGGTAAATAGCAAGACAATAATGACAATAAGACTGTTTACATTCATTGTAAATGCGTCATGGCAAAATTTAATTCTATTGTACAAATTAGTTATTGTAATTTGTATAATAAGGGTTGGTTTCTAGCGGTTGAGAGTTACATCCATTGAGAAAGAAATCATGAGAAGATAAAAATTTATGTTTGTATAGTATTCATGGTAAATAGCAAGACAATAATGACAATAAGACTGTTTATATTCATTGTAAATGCGTCATTGCAAAATTTAATTCTATTGTACAAATTAGTTATTGTAACTTGTATAGTAAGGGTTGGTTTCTAGCGGTTGAGAGTTACATCCATTGAGAAAGAAATCATGAGAAGATAGAAATTTATGTTTGTATAGTATTCATGGTAAATAGCAAGACAATAATGACGATAAGACTATTTATATTCATTGTAAATGCGTCATGGCAAAATTAAATTCTATTGTACAAATTAGTTATTGTAATTTGTATAGTAAGGGTTGGTTTCTAGCGGTTGAGAGTTATATACATTGTGAAAAAAAAAATGAGACGATAGAAATTTATGTTTGTATAGTATTCATGGTAAATAGCAAGACAATAATGACAATAAGACTGTTTACATACATTGTAAATGCGTCATTGCAGAATTTAATTCTATTCTACAAATTAGTTATTGTAACTTGTATAGTAAGGGTTTGGTTTCTAGTGGTTGAGAGTTATATCCATTGTGAAAAAAAATCATGAAAAGATAGAATTTTATGTTTGTATAGTATTCATGGTAAATAGCAAGACAATAATGACAATAAGACTGTGTACATTTATTGTAAATGCGTCATTGCAAAATTTAATTCTATTGTACAAATTAGTTATTGTGATTTGTATAATAAGGTTTGGTTTCTAGCGGTTGAGAGTTACATCCATTAAGAAAGAAATCATTATAAGATAGAAATTGATGTTTGTATAGTATTCATGATAAATAGCAAGACAATAATGACAATAAGACTGTTTATATTCATTGTAAATGCGTCATGGCAAAATTTAATTCTATTGTACAAATTAGTTATTGTAATTTGTATAATAAGGTTTGGTTTCTAGCGGTTGAGAGTTACATCCATTAAGAAAGAAATCATTATAAGATAGAAATTGATGTTTGTATAGTATTCATGGTAAATAGCAACACAATAATAACAATAAGACTGTTTACATACATTGTAAATGCGTCATGGCAAAATTTAATTCTATTTTACAAATTAGTTATTGTAATTTGTATAATAAGGGTTGGTTTCTAGCGGTTGAGAGTTACATCCATTGAGAAAGAAATCATGAGAAGATAAAAATTTATGTTTGTATAGTATTCATGGTAAATAGCAAGACAATACTGACGATAAGACTATTTATATTCATTGTAAATGCGTCATGGCAAAATTAAATTCTATTGTACAAATTAGTTATTGTAATTTGTATAGTAAGGGTTGGTTTCTAGCGGTTGAGAGTTACATCCATTGAGAAAGAAATCATGAGAAGATAGAAATTTATGTTTGTATAGTATTCATGGTAAATAGCAAGACAATAATGACGATAAGACTATTTATATTCATTGTAAATGCGTCATGGCAAAATTAAATTCTATTGTACAAATTAGTTATTGTAATTTGTATAGTAAGGGTTGGTTTCTAGCGGTTGAGAGTTATATACATTGTGAAAAAAAAATGAGACGATAGAAATTTATGTTTGTATAGTATTCATGGTAAATAGCAAGACAATAATGACAATAAGACTGTTTACATACATTGTAAATGCGTCATTGCAAAATTTAATTCTATTCTACAAATTAGTTATTGTAACTTGTATAGTAAGGGTTTGGTTTCTAGTGGTTGAGAGTTATATCCATTGTGAAAAAAAATCATGAAAAGATAGAATTTTATGTTTGTATAGTATTCATGGTAAATAGCAAGACAATAATGACAATAAGACTGTGTACATTTATTGTAAATGCGTCATGGCAAAATTTAATTCTATTGTACAAATTAGTTATTGTAATTTGTATAATAAGGTTTGGTTTCTAGCGGTTGAGAGTTACATCCATTAAGAAAGAAATCATTATAAGATAGAAATTGATGTTTGTATAGTATTCATGGTAAATAGCAACACAATAATAACAATAAGACTGTTTATATTCATTGTAAATGCGTCATGGCAAAATTTAATTCTATTGTACAAATTAGTTATTGTAATTTGTATAATAAGGTTTGGTTTCTAGCGGTTGAGAGTTACATCCATTAAGAAAGAAATCATTATAAGATAGAAATTGATGTTTGTATAGTATTCATGGTAAATAGCAACACAATAATAACAATAAGACTGTTTACATACATTGTAAATGCGTCATGGCAAAATTTAATCTATTGTACATATTAGTTATTGTAATTTGTATAATGTGGGTTGGTTTCTAGCGGTTGGAGTTACATCCATTAAGAAAGAAATCATTATAAGATAGAAATTGATGTTTGTTTAGTATTCATGGTAAATAGCAAGACAATAATGACAATAAGACTGTTTACATACATTGTAAATGCGTCATGGCACAATTTAATTCTATTTTACAAATTAGTTATAGTAATTTGTATAACAAGGGCTGGTTTCTAGTGGTTGAGAGTTACATCCATTAAGAAAGAAATCATTATAAGATAGAAATTGATGTTTGTATAGTAGTCATGGTAAATAGCAAGACAATAATGACAATAAGACTGTTTATATTCATTGTAAATGCGTCATTGTAAAATTTAATCTACTGTACAAATTAGTTATTGTAATTTGTATAATGTGGGTTGGTTTCTAAAGGTTGGAGTTACATCCATTAAGAAAGAAATCATTATAAGATAGAAATTGATGTTTGTATAGTATTCATGGTAAATAGAAAGACAATAATGACAATAAGACTGTTTACATGTAAATGCGTCATGGCAAAATTTAATTCTATTGTACAAATTAGTTATTGTAATTTGTATAATAAGGGTTGGTTTCTACAGGTTGAGAGTTACATCCATTGAGAAAGAAATCATGAGAAGATAGAAATTTATGTTTATATAGTATTCATGGTAAATAGCAAGACAATGCTGACAAAAAAACTGTTTACATTTATTGTAAATGCGTCATGGCAAAATTTAATTCTATTGTACAAATTAGTTATTGTAATTTGTATAATGTGGGTTGGTTTCTAGCGGTTGAAAGATACATCCGTTGAGAAAGAAATCATGAGATGATAGAAATTTATGTTTATATAGTATTCATGGTAAATAGCAAGACAATGCTGACAAAAAAACTGTTTACATTTATTGTAAATGCGTCATGGCAAAATTTAATTCTATTGTACAAATTAGTTATTGTAATTTGTATAGTAAGGATTGGTTTCTAGCGGTTGTGAGTTATATACATTGTGAAAAAAATATGAGACGATAGAATTTTATGTTTGTATAGTATTCGTGGTAAATAGCAACACAATAATAACAATAAGACTGTTTACATTTATTGTAAATGCGTCTTTCCAAAATTTATATCTATTGTACAAATTAGTTATTGTAATTTGTATAATAAGGGTTGGTTTCTAGCGGTTGAGAGTTACATCCATTGAGAAAGAAATCATGAGAAGATAGAAATTTATGTTTGAGTAGTATTCATGGTAAATAGCAAGACAATATTGACAAAAGGACTGTTTACATATATTGTAAATGCGTCATGGCAAAATTTAATTCTATTGTACAAATTAGTTATTTTAATTTGTATAGTAAGTGTTGGTTTCTAGCGGTTGAGAGTTATATACATTGAGAAAAAAAATGAGACGATAGAATTTTATGTTTGTATAGTATTCATGATAAATAGCAAGACAATAATGACAATAAGACTGTTTACATACATTGTAAATGCGTCGTTACAAAATTTAATTCTATTGTACAAATTAGTTATTGTAATTTGTATAGTAACGGTTGGTTTCTAGCGGTTGGAGTTACATCCATTGTGAAAAAAATCATGAGACTATAGAATATTATGTTTGTATAGTATTCATGGTAAATAGCAACACAATAATGACAATAAGACTGTTTACATACATTGTAAATGCGTCATGGCAAAATTTAATTCTATTGTACAAATTAGTTATTGTAATTTGTATAATAAGGGTTGGTTTTTAGCGGTTGAGAGTTACATCCATTGAGAAAGAAATCATGAGACGATAGAATTTTATGTTTGTATAGTATTCATTGTAAATAGCAAGACAGTAATAACAATAAGACTTTTTACATTTATTGTAAATGCGTCATTGCAAAATTTAATTCTATTGTACAAATTAGTTATTGTAATTTGTATAATGAGAGTTGGTTTCTAGCGGTTGGAGTTACATCCATTGTGAAAGAAATCATGGGAAGATAGTATATTATGTTTGTATAGTATTCATGGTAAATAGCAAGACAATAATGACAATAAGACTGTTTATATTCATTTTAAATGCGTCATTGTAAAATTTAATCTATTGTACAAAATAGTTATTGTAATTTGTCTAGTTAGGGTTGGTTTCTAGCGTTTGAGAGTTATAACCATTGTGAAAAAAATCATGAGAAGATAGTATATTATGTTTGTATAGTATTCGTGGTAAATAGCAAGACAATAATGACAATTAGACTGTTTATATTCATTGTAAATGCGTCGTTACAAAATTTAATTCTATTGTACAAATTAGTTATTGTAATTTGTATAGTAAGGGTTGGTTTCTAGCGGTTGGAGTTACATCCATTGTGAAAAAAATCATGAGACTATAGAATTTTATGTTTGTATAGTATTCATTGTAAATAGCAAGACAGTAATAACAATAAGACTGTTTACATTTATTGTAAATGCGTCATTGCAAAATTTATTTCTATTGAACAAATTAGTAATTGTAATTTGTATAATAAGGGTTTGTTTCTAGCGGTTGAGAGTTATATACATTGTGAAAAAAATCATGAGACGATAGAATTTTAGGTTTGTATAGTATTCATGTTAAATAGCAAGACAATAATGACAATAAGACTGTTTATATTCATTGTAAATGCGTCATTGCAAAATTTAACTCTATTGTCCAAATCAGTTATTGTAGTTTGTATAACAAGGGTTGGTTTCTAGCGGTTGAGAGTTACATCCATTGAGAAAGAAATCATGAGAAGATAGAATATTATGTTTGTGTAGTATTCATGGTAAATAGCAACACAATAATGACAATAAGACTGTTTACATACATTGTAAATGCGTCATGGCAAAATTTAATTCTATTGTACAAATTAGTTATTGTAATTTGTATAGTAAGGGTTGGTTTTTAGCGGTTGAGAGTTACATCCATTGAGAAAGAAATCATGAGAAGATATAAATTTATGTTTGTATAGTATTCATGGTAAATAGCAAGACAATAATGACAATAAGACTGTTTATATTCATTGTAAATGCGTCATGGCAAAATTAAATTCTATTTTACAAATTACTTATTGTAATTTGTATAGTAAGGGTTGGTTTCTAGCGGTTAGAGTTACATCCATTGTGAAAAAAATCATGAGACTATAGAATTTTATGTTTGTATAGTATTCATTGTAAATAGCAAGACAGTAATAACAATAAGACTTTTTACATTTATTGTAAATGCGTCATTGCAAAATTTAATTCTATTGTACAAATTAGTTATTGTAATTTGTATAATAAGAGTTGGTTTTTAGCGGTTGAGAGTTACATCCATTG
Organism: Prosapia bicincta; assembly: GCA_036971475.1. Lineage (NCBI taxonomy): Eukaryota > Metazoa > Arthropoda > Insecta > Hemiptera > Cercopidae > Prosapia > Prosapia bicincta. The sequence goes on along the minus strand of JBAIZL010000007.1, from coordinate 24,682,948 downwards.
AGAAAGAAATCATGAGAAGGTAGAATATTATGTTTGTATAGTATTCATGGTAAATAGCAAGACAATAATGACAATAAGACTGTTTATATTCATTTTAAATGCGTCATTGTAAAATTTAATCTATTGTACAAAATAGTTATTGTAATTTGTCTAGTTAGGGTTGGTTTCTAGCGGTTGAGAGTTACATCCATTGAGAAAGAAATCATGAGAAGATAGAATATTATGTTTGAATAGTATTCATGGTAAATAGCAAGACAATAATGACAATAAGACTGTTTACATAGATTGTAAATGCGTCATGGCAAAATTTAATTTTATTGTCCAAATCAGTTATTGTAGTTTGTATAACAAGGGTTGGTTTCTAGCGGTTGAGAGTTACATCTATTGAGAAAAAAATTAAGAGATGATTTAAATTTATGTTTGTATAGTATTCATGGTAAATAGCAAACAAAATAATGACAATAAGACTGTTTACATACATGGTAAATGCGTCATTGCAAAATTTAATCTATTGTACAAATTAGTTATTGTACTTTGTATAGTAAGGGTTTGCTTCTAGCGGTTGAGAGTTACATCCATTGAGAAAGAAATCATGAGAAGATAGAATATTATGTTTGTATAGTATTCATGGTAAATAGCAAGACAATAATCACAATAAGACTGTTTACATACATTGTAAATGCGTCATGGCAAAATTTAATCCTATTGTACAAATTAGTTATTGTAATTTGTATGATAAGAGTTGGTTTCTAGCGGTTGAGAGTTACATCCATTGAGAAAGAAATCATGGGAAGATAGAATATTATGTTTGTATAGTATTCATGGTAAATAGCAAGACAATAATGACAATAAACTGTTTATATTCATTGTAAATGCGTCATTGTGAAATTTAATCTATTGTACAAATTTGTTATTGTAATTTGTCTAGTTAGGGTTTTTTTCTAGCGTTTGAGAGTTACATCCATTGAGAAAAAAATCATGAGACAATAGAATTTTATGTTTGTTTAGTATTCATGGTGAATAGCAAGACAATAATGACAAGACTGTTTACATACGTTGTAAATGCGTCATGGCAAATTTTAATTCTATTGTACAAATTAGTTATTGTAATTTGTATAATAAGGGTTGGTTTCTAGCGGTTGCGAGTTACATCCATTGAGAAAGAAATCATGAGAAGTTAGAAATTTATGTTTGTATAGTATTCATGGTAAATAGCAAGACAATAATGACAATAAGACTGTTAATATTCATTGTAAATGCGTCATGGCACAATTTAATTCTATTGTACAAATTAGTTATTTTAATTTGTATAGTAAGTGTTGGTTTCTAGCGGTTGAGAGTTATATACATTGAGAAAAAAAATGAGACGATAGAATTTTATGTTTGTATAGTATTCATGATAAATAACAAGACAATAATGACAATAAGACTGTTTATATTCATTGTAAATGCGACATTGCAAAATTTAACTCTATTGTCCAAATCAGTTATTGTAGTTTGTATAACAAGGGTTGGTTTCTAGCGGTTGAGAGTTACATCCATTTAGGAAGAAATCATGAGAAGAGAGAAATTTGTGTTTACATAGCATTCATGGTAAATAGCAAGACAAAAATGACAATAAGACTGTTTACATACATTGTAAATGTGTCATTGTAAAATTTAATCTATTGTACAAATTAGTTATTGTATATTGTATAACAAGGGTTGGTTTCTAGCGGTTGAGAGTTACAACCATTGAGAAAGAGATTATGAGAAGATAGAATTTTAGGTTTGTATAGTATTCATTGTAAATAGCAAGACAGTAATAACAATAAGACTTTTTACATTTATTGTAAATGCGTCATTGCAAAATTTAATTCTATTGTACAAATTAGTTATTGTAATTGTATAATAAAGGGTTGGTTTCTAGCGGTTGAGAGTTATATCCATTGAGAAAAAAATCTTGAGACGATAGAATTTCATGTTTGTATAGTATTCATGGTAAATAGCAAGATAATAATAACAATAAGACTGTTTATATTTATTGTAAATGCGTCATTGCAAAATTTAATTCTATTGTAAAAATTAGTTCTTGTAATTTGTATAGTAAGGGTTGGTTTCTAGCGGTTGAGAGATATATCCATTGTGAAAAAAATCATGAGACGATAGAATATTATGTCTGTATAGTATTCATGGTAAATAACAAGACAATAATAACAATAAGACTGTTTATGTTCATTGTAAATGCGTAATTGCAAAATTTAATTCTATTGTACAAATTATTTATTGTAATTGTATAATAAGTTTTGGTTTCTAGCGGATGACAGTTACATCCACTGAGAAAAATATTATGAGAAGATAGAGTTTTATGTTTGTATAGTATTCGTGGTAAATAGCGAGACAGTAATAACAATAACACTGTTTATATTCATTGTAAATGCGTCATTGCAAAATTTATTTCTATTGTACAATTTAGTTGTTGTAATTTGTATAATAAGTGTTGGTTTCTAGCGGTTGAGAGTTACATCCGTTTAGAAAAAAAAATGAGAAGATAGAATTTTATGTTTGTATAGTATTCATGGTAAATAGCAAGACAATAATAACAATAAGACTGTTTATATTCATTGTAAATGCGTCATTGCAAAATTTATTTCTATTGAAGAATTTAGTTATTGTAATTTGTATAATAAGTGTTGGTTTCTAGCGGTTGAGAGTTATATCCATTGTGAAAAAAATCATGAGACGATAGAATTTTATGTTTATATAAAATTCATGGTTAATAGCAAGACAATAATAACAACAAGACTGTTTACATTTATTGTAAAGGTGTCATTGCAAAATTTAATACTATTGAACAAATTAATTATTGTAATTTGTAAATAAGGGTTGGTTTCTAGCGGTTGAGAGTTATATCCATTGAGAAAGAAATCATGAGAAGGTAGAATTTTATGTTTGTATAGTATTCATGGTAAATAGCAAGACAATAATAACAATAGGACTGTTTACATTCATTGTAAATGCGTCATTGCAAAATTTAATTCTATTTTAGAAATTAATTATTGTAATTGTATAATAAGGGTTGGTTTCTAGCGGTTGAGAGCTACATCCACTGAGAAAAAAATTATGAGAAGATAGAGTTTTATGTTTGTATAGTATTCATGGTAAATAGCAAGACAATATTAACAATAAGTCTGTTTATATTCATTGTAAATGCGTCATTGCAAAATTTATTTCTATTGTACAAATTAGTTATTGTAATTTGTATAATAAGGGTTGGTTTCTAGCGGTTGAGAGTTACATCCATTGAGAAAAAAAATGAGAAGATAGAATTTTATGTTTGTATAGTATTCATGGTAAATAGCAAGACAATAATAACAATAAGACTGTTTCTATTCATTGTAAATGCGTCATTGCAAAATTTAATTCTATTGTACAAATTAGTTATTGTAGTTTGTATAATAAGGATTGCTTTCTAGCGGTTGAGAGTTACACCCACTCAGAAAAATATCATGAGAAGATAGAATATTATGTTTGTATAGTATTCATGGTAAATAGCAAGACAATAATGACAATAATGACAATAAGACTGTTGATATTCATTGTAAATGCGTCATGGCAAAATTAAATTCTATTGTACAAATTAGTTAATGTAATTTGTATAACAACGGTTGGTTTCTAGCGGTTGGGAGTTACATCCACTCAGAATAAAATCATGAGAAGATAGAATTTTATGTGTGTATAGTATTCATGGTAAATAGCAAGACAATAATAACAATAAGACTGTTTATATTCATTGTAAATGCGTCATTGCAAAATTTAATTCTATTGTACAAATTAGTTATTTTAATTTGTATAATAAGGGTTGGTTTTTAGCGGTTGAGAGTTACATCCATTGAGAAAGAAATCATGAGACGATAGAATTTTATGTTTGTATAGTATTCATTGTAAATAGCAAGACAGTAATAACAATAAGACTTTTTACATTTATTGTAAATGCGTCATTGCAAAATTTAATTCTATTGTACAAATTAGTTATTGTAATTTGTATAATAAGAGTTGGTTTTTAGCGGTTGAGAGTTACATCCATTGAGAAAGAAATCATGAGAAGGTAGAATATTATGTTTGTATAGTATTCATGGTAAATAGCAAGACAATAATGACAATAAGACTGTTTATATTCATTTTAAATGCGTCATTGTAAAATTTAATCTATTGTACAAAATAGTTATTGTAATTTGTCTAGTTAGGGTTGGTTTCTAGCGTTTGAGAGTTATAACCATTGTGAAAAAAATCATGAGACAATAGAATTTTATGTTTGTTTAGTATTCATGGTGAATAGCAAGACAATAATGACAATAAGACTGTTTACATAGATTGTAATTGCGTCATGGCAAAATTTAATTCTATTGTACAAATTAGTTATCGTAATTTGTATAACAAGGGTTGGTTTCTAGCGGTTGAGAGTTACATCCATTGAGAAAGAAATCATGAGAAGAGAGAATTTTATGTTTGTTTAGTATTCATGGTGAATAGCAAGACAATAATGACAATAAGACTGTTTACATAGATTGTAATTGCGTCATGGCAAAATTTAATTCTATTGTACAAATTAGTTATCGTAATTTGTATAACAAGGGTTGGTTTCTAGCGGTTGAGAGTTACATCCATTGAGAAAGAAATCATGAGAAGATAGAATTTTATGTTTGTTTAGTATTCATGGTGAATAGCAAGACAATAATGACAATAAGACTGTTTACATAGATTGTAATTGCGTCATGGCAAAATTTAATTCTATTGTACAAATTAGTTATCGTAATTTGTATAACAAGGGTTGGTTTCTAGCGGTTGAGAGTTACATCCATTGAGAAAGAAATCATGAGAAGATAGAATATTATGTTTGAATAGTATTCATGGTAAATAGCAAGACAATAATGACAATAAGACTGTTTATATTCATTGTAAATGCGTCATTGCAAAATTTAAATTTATTATTGTCCAAATCAGTTATTGTAGTTTGTCTAGTTAGGGTTTTTTTCTAGCGTTTGAGAGTTATATCCATTGAGTAAAAAATCATGAGAAGATATAAATTTATGTTTGTATAGTATTCATGGTAAATAGCAACACAATAATGACAATAAGACTTTTTACATACTCTGTAAATGCGTCATGGCAAAAATTAATTCTATTCTACAAATTAGTTATTATAACTTGTATAGTAAGGTTTTGGTTTCTAGCGGTTGAGAGTTACATCCATTGAGAAGGAAATCATGAGAAGATAGAATTTTATGTTTGTATAGTATTCATGGTAAATAGCAAGACAATAATGACAATAAAACTGTTTACATAGATTGTAAATGCGTCATGGCAAAATTTAATTTTATTGTCCAAATCAGTTATTGTAGTTTGTATAACAAGGGTTGGTTTCTAGCGGTTGAGAGTTACATCTATTGAGAAAAAAATTAAGAGATGATTTAAATTTATGTTTGTATAGTATTCATGGTAAATAGCAAGACAATAATGACAATAAGACTGTTTACATAGATTGTAAATGCGTCATGGCAAAATTTAATTTTATTGTCCAAATCAGTTATTGTAATTTGTATGATAAGAGTTGGTTTCTAGCGGTTGAGAGTTACATCCTTTGAGAAAGAAATCATGGGAAGATAGAATATTATGTTTGTATAGTATTCATGGTAAATAGCAAGACAATAATGACAATAAACTGTTTATATTCATTGTAAATGCGTCATTGTGAAATTTAATCTATTGTACAAATTTGTTATTGTAATTTGTCTAGTTAGGGTTTTTTTCTAGCGTTTGAGAGTTATAACCATTGTGAAAAAAATCATGAGACAATAGAATTTTATGTTTGTTTAGTATTCATGGTGAATAGCAAGACAATAATGACAATAAGACTGTTTACATACGTTGTAAATGCGTCATGGCAAATTTTAATTCTATTGTACAAATTAGTTATTGTAATTTGTATAATAAGGGTTGGTTTCTAGCGGTTGCGAGTTACATCCATTGAGAAAGAAATCATGAGAAGTTAGAAATTGATGTTTGTATAGTATTCATGGTAAATAGCAAGACAATAATGACAATAAGACTGTTAATATTCATTGTAAATGCGTCATGGCACAATTTAATTCTATTGTACAAATTAGTTATTTTAATTTGTATAGTAAGTGTTGGTTTCTAGCGGTTGAGAGTTATATACATTGAGAAAAAAAATGAGACGATAGAATTTTATGTTTGTATAGTATTCATGATAAATAGCAAGACAATAATGACAATAAGACCGTTTATATTCATTGTAAATGCGACATTGCAAAATTTAACTCTATTGTCCAAATCAGTTATTGTAGTTTGTATAACAAGGGTTGGTTTCTAGCGGTTGAGAGTTACATCCATTTAGGAAGAAATCATGAGAAGAGAGAAATTTGTGTTTACATAGCATTCATGGTAAATAGCAAGACAAAAATGACAATAAGACTGTTTACATACATTGTAAATGTGTCATTGTAAAATTTAATCTATTGTACAAATTAGTTATTGTATATTGTATAACAAGGGTTGGTTTCTAGCGGTTGAGAGTTACAACCATTGAGAAAGAGATTATGAGAAGATAGAATTTTAGGTTTGTATAGTATTCATTGTAAATAGCAAGACAGTAATAACAATAAGACTTTTTACATTTATTGTAAATGCGTCATTGCAAAATTTAATTCTATTGTACAAATTAGTTATTGTAATTGTATAATAAAGGGTTGGTTTCTAGCGGTTGAGAGTTATATCCATTGAGAAAAAAATCTTGAGACGATAGAATTTCATGTTTGTATAGTATTCATGGTAAATAGCAAGATAATAATAACAATAAGACTGTTTATATTTATTGTAAATGCGTCATTGCAAAATTTAATTCTATTGTAAAAATTAGTTCTTGTAATTTGTATAGTAAGGGTTGGTTTCTAGCGGTTGAGAGTTATATCCATTGTGAAAAAAATCATGAGACGATAGAATATTATGTCTGTATAGTATTCATGGTAAATAACAAGACAATAATAACAATAAGACTGTTTATGTTCATTGTAAATGCGTAATTGCAAAATTTAATTCTATTGTACAAATTATTTATTGTAATTGTATAATAAGTTTTGGTTTCTAGCGGATGACAGTTACATCCACTGAGAAAAATATTATGAGAAGATAGAGTTTTATGTTTGTATAGTATTCGTGGTAAATAGCGAGACAGTAATAACAATAACACTGTTTATATTCATTGTAAATGGGTCATTGCAAAATTTATTTCTATTGTACAATTTAGTTATTGTAATTTGTATAATAAGTGTTGGTTTCTAGCGGTTGAGAGTTACATCCGTTTAGAAAAAAAAATGAGAAGATAGAATTTTATGTTTGTATAGTATTCATGGTAAATAGCAAGACAATAATAACAATAAGACTGTTTATATTCATTGTAAATGCGTCATTGCAAAATTTATTTCTATTGAAGAATTTAGTTATTGTAATTTGTATAATAAGTGTTGGTTTCTAGCGGTTGAGAGTTATATCCATTGTGAAAAAAATCATGAGACGATAGAATTTTATGTTTATATAAAATTCATGGTTAATAGCAAGACAATAATAACAACAAGACTGTTTACATTTATTGTAAAGGTGTCATTGCAAAATTTAATACTATTGAACAAATTAATTATTGTAATTTGTAAATAAGGGTTGGTTTCTAGCGGTTGAGAGTTATATCCATTGAGAAAGAAATCATGAGAAGGTAGAATTTTATGTTTGTATAGTATTCATGGTAAATAGCAAGACAATAATAACAATAGGACTGTTTACATTTATTGTAAATGCGTCATTGCAATATTTAATTCTATTAAACAAATTAGTTGTTGTAATTTGTATAATAAGGGTTGGTTTCTAGCGGTTGAGAGTTACATCCATTGAGAAAGAAATCATGGGAAGGTAGAGTATTATGTTTGTATAGTATTTATGGTAAATAGCAAGACAATAATGACAATAAGACTGTTAATAATCATTGTAAATGCGTCATTTTAAAATTTAATATATTGTACAAATTAGTTTCTTGTAATTTGTATAGTAAGGGTTGGTTTCTAGCGGTTGAGAGTTATATACATTGTGAAAAAATCATGAGACGATAGAATTTTATGTTTGTATAGAATTCATGGTAAATAGCAAGACAATAATGACAATAAGACTGTTTATATTCATTGTAAATGCGTCATTGCAAAATCTAATTCTATTGTACGAATTCGTTATTGTAATTTGTATAACAAGGGTTGGTTTCTAGCGGTTGAGAGTTATATCCATTGAGAAAAAATCATGAGACGATAGAATTTTATTTTTGTATAGTATTCATGGTAAATAGCAAGACAATAATAACAATAAGACTATTTACATTCATTGTAAATGCGTCATTGCAAAATTTAATTCTATTTTAGAAATTAATTATTGTAATTGTATAATAAGGGTTGGTTTCTAGCGGTTGAGAGTTACATCCATTGAGAAAAAAAATGAGAAGATAGAATTTTATGTTTGTATAGTATTCATGGTAAATAGCAAGACAATATTAACAATAAGTCTGTTTATATTCATTGTAAATGCGTCATTGCAAAATTTATTTCTATTGTACGAATTCGTTATTGTAATTTGTATAACAAGGGTTGGTTTCTAGCGGTTGAGAGTTATATCCATTGAGAAAAAATCATGAGACGATAGAATTTTATGTTTGTATAGTATTCATGGTAAATAGCAAGACAATATTAACAATAAGTCTGTTTATATTCATTGTAAATGCGTCATTGCAAAATTTATTTCTATTGTACAAATTAGTTATTGTAATTTGTATAATAAGGGTTGGTTTCTAGCGGTTGAGAGTTACATCCATTGAGAAAAAAAATGAGAAGATAGAATTTTATGTTTGTATAGTATTCATGGTAAATAGCAAGACAATAATGACTATAAGATTGTTTATATTTCATTGTAAATGCGTCATTGCAAAATTTAGTTTTATTGTGCTAATTAAATCTTGTAATTTGTATAGTAAGGGTTGGTTTCTAGCGATTGAGATTTATATCCATTGAAAAAAATCATGAGACGATAGAATTTTATGTTTGTATAGTATTCATGGTAAATAGCAAGACAATAATAACAATAAGACTGTTTCTATTCATTGTAAATGCGTCATTGCAAAATTTAATTCTATTGTACAAATTAGTTATTGTAGTTTGTATAATAAGGATTGCTTTCTAGCGGTTGAGAGTTACACCCACTCAGAAAAAAATCATGAGAAGATAGAATATTATGTTTGTATAGTATTCATGGTAAATAGCAAGACAATAATGACAATAATGACAATAAGACTGTTGATATTCATTGTAAATGCGTCATGGCAAAATTAAATTCTATTGTACAAATTAGTTAATGTAATTTGTATAACAACGGTTGGTTTCTAGCGGTTGGGAGTTACATCCACTCAGAATAAAATCATGAGAAGATAGAATTTTATGTGTGTATAGTATTCATGGTAAATAGCAAGACAATAATAACAATAAGACTGTTTATATTCATTGTAAATGCGTCATTGCAAAATTTAAATCTATTGAAAAATATATTATTTTAATTTGATCATAGGAGTTAGTTTTTTTAGAATTTATTTCTATATCGTTATGATGCATTCCTATTTTCACCAATCCGGTTTCTTATGAAATATATCAAGACGCTAACAAAATATTTTTTTCATCAACTTTCCTCATAAGAGTAGCTCTAAGGGATGTAACATTATAATGATAGAATTATAACGTAGGCACTGAGGCTATTTTACTGTATTACAAACGAATCAAAGCATAGTTTTGAAGCTGTTATAACCTAAATTTTAGTTACATTTTTCTAAGGGATGATTTTTAGCGGTTTCAATATCAAGGGTAACATTAAAAACTGCTAGAGTTCAAGTGTTTCAATCAAGCTTTTGTAGAGAAATATGCCCCCCTCATAAATATTAAAGTTAGGATTCCCTAAGGCTAATTTTAATCCTAAAACGATGAAATTTTTACGATGAAATTAACGAAAGTGCTCTATTAGTAGAGGATTTAAATGCAGGGGCTATATTATTTGGATTGAAATTTTACACAGCTACACAATTTTTTAAACAGATAAGTTGTATAAATTACATGATTTTTTAAACAATAAAGTTTTAAATTCATTGCCTAGCAACGGAAATAATTTTCAAATACTTTTCATATGAATTAGTTCCAAGATAATTTTTATGTAAATAAATATTTAGTTCACCTCAATAATGATGAATATTTATAAAAGGTATTGATGCATTCGCTTCAGCATTTCTTCCTGCAAAAGGTTGGTGTTTTTTTATTTAATTTTCATTTCAAATGTGTTTTTATTACTAACTATTTTTCTTCATAATACATTTTCACAAAACTGATGTTTTCCCACTGGATATACAGATGACGTCAATGGTGGATTATCGAAATGGTTGTTCAGCAGATACTATGCTATCAAATGGCCAATTACAGTGGTTTTTTACAGAACTTACTTTTTTAGAAACTATGTTTTTCTCCGTTCCTGTTTAACATTGGCTCTTGTTTCATAATTACCTTCATTAGGAACGGAAACAAGAACAGTTTATTAAAGAATTGATATTCTTGCGTGAAGTCACAACTGAAATACTTTTTCTGCCTTTTATAGTATATTATAAATTCATACCTAGAGTAATAAGCAACCGTTGAGAAGCCATCTCCAGCTGTGGCTATGTATGTTTTCACGTAAATCTGTTCCTCTGTTTTAATAACATCAGCTGTTTGTTACATGGTAAGCAGGTAATTTGTGTCCACTTTCTGCAAAACTGAAAGCAGTGTTTTTAATAGGAATGCTGGCAGAAGCAATGAATGCTTGGTTCCAATTGGGGAATAAAAGCGCTGCATCTAAGCTCTAGGAAAACTATCGGTTGGTTTTGTATTTTGTACACATGTTTACGTATTCTACTAGTTTCTTGTGTATGCTTTTGTATTATAACTTTTTCTTGATCCGCAGTAGTTTTTTAGTATTAAAAGACATTTCATAATAAATATATAAGAGTAAATACCATGGATAATCTAGAACATGTTTTATAAACTGACGAAAAGCATACAGACTAGGCGAACAATTTAATTATAAGGCATGCACAAGAAAATAGTAGAATAATTGTATAAAACCAATCTTTAGCTTGAAAGGGACGAGATAATTGCTTGAAACCTACCAGCGGAAGAAGCTAGTTATTTCTTTTGCAAACATTTCTGTGTACAAATACTGTTTTCTTAGCTTTGTCGGAATAGGAATCCAATTATCCTGCTTATTTATCAAATAACAAACAAATAAATGATTTTATTAAATCCAAGGAACAAGGAAGAGCTTTGCTTTAAACCTTCCACGATCGTTTGACATAACTGAAGATTGCTCCTCATTGTTAGTTGATTATTTCACCCTTGAGGTCAATAAAAAAAATTATTATTATACAAAATGTTTTCACCTGCGTTTTCATTCGACGATATGAAAACTCTTTCATAACACTAAGTTTTATAAAAACATATGTACAGCAGTTTGCCATTTAATAACATGATATCTGCTTAGCAATCACTTTGTAGTACAGCTATTTGAATAGGAAGTAATCATTTGGAGATTTTGTAAAACGAAATAATAATGAGAACTCATTTGAAATGAAAATTAAAAAATAAAAAACAAACCATTTTAGAGGGGATGATGCTGGTGCGTAAAACTTAAATCCCTTTCATATTAAATAATTTCCAAATTAAAGCAAAATATTGCTTAGAACTCCACTATGTCACAAATAGTTTGAGATAATTCAGGTATCCCCAACTAAAATTATCCTAGTCAACAAGAAGCGTCTTGGCAAAATAAAAAGCAATTCTTCAGCCATGATTATTTTTTCCAGTTAAACATTACCTTTCACTATATGTATTACAATTACATACATTTTTTGAAATATTCATACAAAACCATACAATTATGATTTCATCGCATACACATTAGAAAACAATAGCTGCGAAACACTGCCTTACTCCAATAAACTGCACCAGTATTTAGAACATGGGTTGTATGCTATACGCAGTAAGTTCTAAGTTCTAGTTCAGTGAGTTTAAATAGCAAATTTTTTTGTAGATATTATTTTCAAATGTAGCTGATGTAGTATGATGATATCATAATTGTATTTTTTTTTTTTTTTTTAATATTTATAAGCATCTGTCTAATTATATTACATCTAATGAACTCAATGTTTAGGAAGCATAATTATTCATGTGTGAAGAATGTAATTTAGTTTAGGATCTTCTCTGTTGAGGACACCTGGATTACCTCCAATCATTTATGATGTAGAGGAAAACTCACAAACTACCGAAAGTGGAAATACCTGACGATGCAACGAATTTGTTGTCGAAACATTTCCCTCACAGTAAATATTGGATAATTGACTCGCCGAAGAATTGTTTTTATTTCTTACATTGCACAAAAAATGTATAATTAAAATAAAACTTTCATATTCTAAGCATTATGAATTGTATTTCTTCCACATTCCTGTGTCGTACTACTCAAGAGTCCAGATTAGTTGTTATGACTACAATATCTCACATTCATATTCTTATGTTATTTCTAATCTCTTCGTGGAAGAGATTAATAACACTCATGGAACAAAATATGCTTTGCACAAATTTATATCTTTAGTGTGTCTATAATTTTGCTTTCCCATTCAGTAAAAGTCTGGACACTATATTACTTGTACTTTGCAGTAAATTAACTTAGTCTGTCGGGGTGAACTCAAGACCCAAGGGGAATAAATCAGATGGAAATTAATATCTGAACGAAAAAGGTTCCATAGATTTCTTAAGAGCTACAGTTCCTGAGCAAATATATTGAAGAACCCATTTAAAATACGAACTATAAAATTTTTGAAATGTTTACATATATATATATATATATATATATATATATATATATATATATATTTATTTATTTATTTATATACTGATATATATATTCTTTCACACATGGAAATATATAATGAATAGTTATTATCTGGAGTACATCTGTTCATTATGCAGTGCATAAGGATCGCAATTCCGACGTTTCGCTAGAATCTCATCTAGCATTGACGAGGTGAACCCAACAACAGTCGAAGAGCGAGTCAATTGTTCACAACTGTCAATCTCGCTCTTAAACTGTTGTTGGGTTCACCTCGTCAATGCTAGATGAGATTCTATCAAAACGTCGGAACTGCGAATTTATGGACTGCAGAATGAACGGATGTACTCCGGATAATAATAACTATTCATCATATATATATATATATATATATATATATATATATATATATATATATATATATATATATATATATATATATATATATATATATATATATACTGATACGTATTCCTTCACGGATAGAAAAATATGATGAATAGTTACTATCTGGAGTACATCCGTTCATTCTGCAGTCCATAAATTCGCAGTTCCGACGTTTCGCTAGAATCTCATCCAGCATTGACGTGGTGAACCCAACAACAGTAGAAGAGCGAGTCACTGGGGATGTACTCCAGATAGTAACTATTCATCATATATATACATATATAAATCTCCACTTTATAGACGTAAAGAAAGCCTATGATAGTATCCCGATTACCAATATATGGGATACAATATAAATCAAAGGAATACAGTATTTTCCTCAAAGCCATAAAAACCTGTAGAGTTGAACGTCTTTCAAATTGTAAATGAGAAATGGATCAAAAGATGAACCTCAAGTAACGAAAGGTCTTAAACTATGATGTTGCTTGTCACCCACGCTAGTTAAAATACGTCTAGAACAGGTGCTATAAAACTGGAAAAATAAATGTAAAAACATGGGTATACCACCAGAACATAGTATGTTATATACACTTTGTTACGCTGACGATCAAGTCAGTCCAAAATTATGGCGGTTTAGAATATATAAAGAGAAATAATCGAAGAATATAAAAAGGAGGATTAGAGATAGACTTCAGTAAAGCAGAGTATGTGCAACAGTAAAGGTGGTCAACGTCCAGACTTACTATTAAAAATCCACGGAAGTGAATTAAAATCATATCTGAAAAATTATAAAATGCAACGGAGATGGAATTTTGACGCAGATCTGCAAGAAACCAAGGCTTGAAAGAACCAAACGCGAGGATAAAAGAAACTCTTGATGCCCCACACACAAACAGTGGATGAGTGATGAGCCCCTACCGACAGTGAGATGGAAACAAGAGGGACCAGGATACAACGAGATGGAAAAGAGGGGATGGAATAGGATGAGTGGATGGACAGGGAAAATTGGTACCGGAAGACGTCTAAGAACGTTGCGAAAACCGATGACATATATATATTTTTGAAAATGGACACATTCCGAAACACGTCAACGAAAACAATGTTTTAATAGAAAGGCATAAGAATGAAACGCATTTAGTGCCTCAAATGTATATATATATAGTATCTACTCTTAAAGTATCAACAGAAAAAACAGTGCAACTAAGTGGCCACAGAGAGTGCGTGCAAGACTTGGATCCTATACTACTGTACTTACATACTGTCCTGAGTGTTCTTCTGTGGTGTCTTTTCAGGAATACCAACTTCAGCAGAACGGAACTGCATTATTATCGGTAAAATGATTTTTTAACTTAGTATTTTCCCGTAAACAGTTTGAGTAAGACCTTAACACTATTCTGATGATTGTTTACTGTCACATTCTCACCCTAAAAATACATTTACTTGCGACTTCGATTATATTTTAAAAAGCAGCACTTATAACCGTGTTCTGACAAGAGCGCCAAAGTTTATTATTTTATGGCGAAAATCAGGCAAATGGATCCTGGAACAGAAAAACTCACTATTAGTTTTTGTTAAAAGTCGTCTGTATGTTCTTTTTTTTTGTTTGCCATTCCTTGTCTTTACTAATGCTTTGTTGTATTCAGCTTTAGTAGTATTAACCACCAAGAAACTGCAAATATCTAGTCATTATTGATGTTACAACGCTAAATTTATCACTAAAAAGAATTTGATAGATGCTTCAATTAATTGACCTTTATTCCAAGAAAGCAACGTTTCGACTGCTAATTTACTGTATTCTTTAGGCAAGTTTTAATACTAACATGTTTATCGTTTTATTAAGATGAAAGATAATTCATCTATCAACCGTCTTCATTATTGTTTTAATAAATCATTCATGTTCAATAAAATGAATATTTAATCGAAAAGTAAGTTATTGAAAAAGAGTCACGTTAGAGGATAAACTGAAAATCACAGTGAAAGGAAAAAGCAAACCTTATAATGAGTTGGGCAGCATAAGAAACAAGAAGTAGATAAGTTTTAAAGTCTTAATACTGGCGTCAACCAAAATCTGGCTAAAATCATTAGAAATAAATTTGTGAGACTAATGAAATATTGCCTTTATAAGTGCGATGTGTTGCGACACCAAACTGCACGTAACTTTCTAATCGGTTACTACAACTTATTTCAAGTGCTTTTAACTGCTTGCCCGTGACGTTCAAAGAATGAGAACGTACCTGGCAAGGAATTGGAAAAGCATCCGCAAAAAATACTATGAACTTCAATTTAATTCCGAAGTAATTTTTGAAGTAAAATGATATTACGTTGCCACTGACTGGTTTCGAGGGATACAGACAGTAGTGGTCGGCATTCGGGGCTTCAAGGAACGTTAACAGGATACGGGGTTCGAAGAGACTTTGTCAGTAGATGTCGGAAATATGGGGTTCCGAGAAACACAGACAATGGTGGTTAAGCATTAAGGGTTTGTGGGACGCGGACAGTAGTGAGATCATGCATTTGGGTCTTCAAGAAACAATGACAGTAGTGACTGTCGATTCGGAGTTCGAAGAGTATTTTACTGTATTAGTCGGAAATTTGTGGTTCCGAGAAATATATACAGTGGTGGTTGAGCATTTGTGGTTTCTTTGGGACGCGGACAGTGGTGTTCATGCACTTTGGTTACAAGAAACGTTAAAAGTGGTGGTTGAGCATTTTTTGTTTTAATGAACGCTGAGAGTGGTGCTCAGACGCTCGGGGTTTCGAGGAGCATTGCCCGTGATGATTGTGGATTCGGGGTTCGAAGGGCATTGGAAGTTTTACATATCTTCAAACTCTAATGTTATTGTTGCTATTAGAGAGAAAGAGAAGCCAGAAGACTCTACATATATATGGAGTCCTATATACTTAACCAGAGTCCTCTATACTCGAACTGTCGTTGTTGTCGACATTTGTTATAATTTGCTCTGCTTAGTTTTCAATATATCTTTCAGTTTTTTCTCGAGTCTTCTAATCTACTACCTTCTTTCAGTCAAGATTCCATAACACTTGGTAATGCAAAATTTAAGCAAAATACTTCTGTCATAGTAGACCTCTTATTGTTCCTTGTAAGTTATTATTTTATTAAAGTGGTGCCCAATATTATTTTGTTAACTGACAATGATAAAGTGGCACATCTCAGAGTAACGCTGTCTTCATTGGAAAGAAGGTGCTCTGCTCTCCTTTGGGTTACCTTTTCAAATTCACGCTCAGAGATATTCATGCTCTAGGATCGTGGTCAATAGTTTGATCCATAGAAATGCAAACTTTAAGAAACACCTGAATATAAAAGTATTGGGCACGTATCGCTGTTGGATCTCATTGCATGTAACTGTAGGAGGTCTTGAGTGATCACATTTACCTTGCAATACACTCATACTTTGAAAACAGGATCTGTTTGAACCATCATAGAAACGTAATTATGCATCACTGCTAACAACAAACAAATAACACTCTCTACAATTCTTCCATACTTCTATTGCCTCACTAACTTCGTCTTTCTTGAGATCCTTCTGGTAATCGCTTTCATCCCATCGAAACCTGTTTACCAGTCCTATTTTGGGGTTTCATAAGTTAGTTTTTCTGAGACTAACTATCCCAGAGATTTCTCTACTTGGACTCGAAGGATATCCTCTGTATGTAACTATGGATACACTGGCAGTTTGAAAGGATTATTTTATCAAATTTTATTTCAGATTTATTGAGATCTTGAGTGTTAGAACTCAGGTCGTTAAAATAATCTATTATTCATCCTGCAGTTTGCCTTTCGTTCTGATTAATCCATCACTTTTCAATTTTTCTGATCTTTGTTCTGAAATATACACTTCTAACTTATATTCATTATACTTCTAAATAAAATGGAAGACATTATTAATATTAACAGCATAAAAAGCGGTGGTTTAGTTCATTCTGTGAGGGCTCATTCTCAGTTGGCGAGATAGTCGTCAGTGAAGCCGCTAACATGCTATTACATCATAACGAATTGAAGGACTCCACAAATTGTAACTTCACCTACACCACAGTGATTGAATGCCAACGGTAACTCCTCCAGCTGCAGTCTAAGACTGCATTCACAGTGGATTCCTGGTCCCTGTGTCCTACAGGGAAATAATAGAGCCGATATACTTGCAAAACCTAGATGTTTTCTACAACCAGAGAGGCCCCCAAGACAGTTTTTCTTTTATCTCAAGTCGGATAAAACATCTGTTAAAAGGGAGATACAGACCTTCTGGAGGGCTGCGGTTGTTAGTAAGAGGTAAGGATACAAGTGCAATCCCCAGAACTCTGACAAGGAGTGTCCCGATACAACCTTCTAGAAGAAAACAGGGATGAGCCACATGCAAAAAAATCGAGGTCACGAATTCCTCTAACCACCTGGCTATCTGTTAGGCTCTGGAGCAGGAGGAGGAGGATACATTTAGAAGCATGAGCAACAATAGAAGGACTGTACTTGGTGGGACGACGTTTACTGGTTCATCAACCAAGTGCAGGTGGTGTATAGAAGAAGAAGTAGGTCATAACAAACACAACGGCCAACCTCCTTTGTGGGGCTCTGGAGGGGGAGAGGACATAGGAGAAGGCTGAACTAATCTGTATTGGATGGCTCGACGTCTAACGGTCAATCAACAAAGGAAGGGCGGTGGATAGAAGAAGAGGTCGGTTGTAACTAAGTGGTTGTCTGTTTAGTTCTTGAAGGAGGAGAAGGAATACACAATAGAAAGACGAGCAAAGCTTTATTGATTGACTCGGCGTCTAAAAGTCTATCAATTAAGGAATGACGGGGGTAAAAGATGTACATTATAACTGAGGGAACGGCTATAATGGACTACGTGGCGTCTAAGGGTCAGCTAGAGCCCCTTCCTGTCTGTGGGGCTCTAGAGAAGGAGAAGGAAGACACAGTAAAACGACTGTATGAACGGTGCAGTGAGGCGTTTAAGGGCCCAATAACCGAGGAAGGGCGTTGGATAGAAGATGAAGTAGGTTATAACAGAGAGAACGGCCGACTACCTGGCTGTCTGTGGGGCTCTAGAGAAGGAGGATGAAGTCACAGTAGAACGACCATACTGGACGGTGCGGAGTGTAATGGTCTATAAACCAAGGACTGGCGTTGGATAAAAGAAGACGTAGGTTGTAACCGAGAAAGAGGCCGACCACCTGGCTGCATGTGTGGCTCTGGAGAATGAGGAGGAAGACACAGTAGGACAACTGCACTGGACGGCGCCGCGTCTAACATACCATCAACGAAGGACGGGCGTTGGATAGAAGAAAAAGTAGGTTGTAACAGAGGGTACGGCCGACCACTTAGCTGTATGTGGGACTCTGGAAAAGGAGAAAGAAGACACAATAGAACGACTATACTAGACTGCGTGCCGTCTAATGGTCTATCAACCACGGACGGACGTTGGATAGAGATAATAGTAGGTTGTAACATAAGGAGCGGCCGACCCCTGGCTGACTGTGGAACTCTGGAGAAGGAGGAGTGGGACACAGTAGAACCACTATACTGGACGGCGCGGCGTCTAATGGTCTATCAACCAAAGACGGGCGTTCAATAGAAGAAAACGTAAGTTGTAGCAAAAGAAACGGCTGAACAACTGGCTGACTGTAGGGATCTGGAGAAAGAGGATTAAGACTCAGTTGAACGACTATGCTGGACGGCGGAACGTCTTAAGGGCCATTAACCAAGGACGGGCGTTTGATAGAAGATGAAGTAGGTTTTAACAGAGGGAACGGCCGACTACCTGGCTGTCTGTGGGGCTCTAGAGACTAGGAAGGAAGACACAGAAGAACGACTGTACTGGTCGGCGCGGCGTCTAACGGCCCAACAACCAAAGACGTTCGTTTGATAGAAGAAGAAGTAGGTTGTAACAGAGGCAACAGCCGAATACCTGGCTGTCTGTGTGGCTCTGGAGAAGGAGGAGAGAGACACAGTATAACGACTGTTTTGGAGAGCGTGGTGTCTAATGGAATATCAACCAAGGACATTAGTTGGATAGAAGAAGATTTAGGTTGTAACAGAGGTAATGACCGACCATCTGGATGTCTGTGGGGCTCTGGAGCTGGAGGTGGAAAACAGAGTAGAACGACTGTACTGGACGGCGCAAGGTCTAAAGGTCTATCAACCAAGGAACGGGCGTTGAAAAGAAGAAGAAAGAGGTTGTAACAGAAGGAACGACATAATAACTGGCTGGCTGTCTGGCTCTGGAAAAGTAGGTGGAAGACACAATAAAACGACTGTACAAGTTGGCGAGGCGTGTAATGGTCTATCAACCAGGGACGGGCGTTGGATAGAAAAAGTAGTAGGTTGTAACAAAGGGAACAGCCGAATAACTGGCGGGCTGTTTGGCTCTGGAGTGGTAGGAGGAAGACGCAGTTTAACGACTATACTGGACGCCGCGGCGTCTAATTACTCAACAACCAAAGACGGGCGTTAGATAGAAGAAGATGTAGGTTGTAACAAAGGGAACGACCGACCATCTTGTTGCATGTGGGGCTGTGGAGAAGGAGGAGAAAGACATAGTAGAACCACTACACAGAACGACTATACTGGATGGCGCGACATCTAATGGCCTATCAATCAAGGACGGGCGTTGGAAAAAAGAAGAAGTAGGTTGTAACAGTGGGAAAAGCCGACCACTTGGCTGTCTGTGGGGTTCTAGAGAAGAAGAAGCAAGACAAAATAGATCGACTGTACTGGACAGAGAGGCGTCTAATATTCTATCACCCAAGGACTGCCGTTTTATAGAAAAAGAAGTAGGTTGTAACAGAGGGAAGAGCTAACCACCTTGCTGTCTGTGGGGCTCTGGAGAATGAGGAGGAAGACAAGGTAGAACGACTATACTGGTTTATGTATAGTCTAAGGGTCTATCAAATAAGGTTGAGCGTTAGATAGTAGAAGATGTAGGTTGTAACAGAGTGAACGACCTACCACCTGGCTGTCGGACTCTGGATAAGGACAAGGACGACAAAGTAGAGCAACTATACTGGACGGCGCGCGGATAATAGTCTATCAACCAAGGACGTGGGTTGGATAGAAAAAGAATTAAGTTGTAAAAGGGTGAACGGCCGAGCACCTGGCTCTTGGGGTCTTGAGAAGGAGGAGGACGGCACAGTAGAGCAACTGTACTGGACGACGCAGGATGTAATGGCCCTTTAACCAAGGACGGGCGTTGGATAAAAGGAGAAGTAGGTTGTAACTGAGAAAACGGCCGGCCACCTGGCTGTCTGTGGGACTCTGGAAAAGGAGGTGGAAGATACAGTAGAACGACTATACTGGTCGGCAAGGCGTCTAATGGTCTATGAATCAAGGACGGACGTTTGATAGAAGTGGAAGTGTAGGTTGTAACAGAGTGAAAGGCCGACAACCTGGCTGTGTGTGGAGCTTGGAAGAAGGGGGAGAAAGACACAGTAGAACGATTGTACTGGACGTGGCTTCCAATGGTCTGTCAAGTAGGACAGGGGTTCGATAGAAAAAGAATAGGGTCGTATAAGAGGGATCGGCCGACCAACTAGTTGTCTGTGGGGCTCTGGATAAGGAGGTGAAAGACACAGTAGAACGAATGCACTGGACGGCGAGACGTCTAATTGTCCATCAACCCAGGACGGGCGTTGAATAGAAGAAGAAGTAGGTTGTAACAGAGGGAACGGCCGATCACTTTGTGGTCTGTTAGCCTCTAGGAAGGAGGAGGGAGACACAGTAGAACGACTATACTGGACGACGCAGGATGTAATGGCCCTTTAACCAAGGACGGGCGTTGGATAGAAGGAGAAGTAGGTTGTAACTGAGAAAACGGCCGGCCACCTGGCTGTCTGTGGGGCTCTGGAAAATAAGGAGGAAGACGCAGTAGAACGACTATACTGGACGACACAGGGTCTAATGGCCCATAAACCATGGACAGTCATTGGATAGAAGAAGACGTAGGTTGTAGCAGAGGAAACTTCGACCACCTGGCTGTCTATGTTGTTCTGGAGAAGGTGGAGGATGACAGAGTAGAACGACTGTACTGGACAGCGGGGCGTCTAATGATCTATCAACCAAGGACGGGCTTTGGGTAGAAGAAGAAGTAGGTTGTAACAGAGGGAATAGTCCACAACCTATCTGTTTGTGGTGCTCTGGAGTAGGAGGAGGAAGACACAGTAGAATGACTTTACTGAACGTCGCAGCGTCTCACGGCTCATCAACCAAAGATGGGCGTTGGATAGAAGAATAAGTAGGTTGTAATAGAGGGAACGGACGACAACCTGGCTGTCTATGGTGAAGAACGAGGAAGATACAATAGAACGACCATACTGTACTGTGTTGCGTCCAATGGTCCATCTACCAAGGACGAGCGTTGGGTAGATGATGAAGTTTGTTGTAACAGAGAGAAAAGCCCAACACCTATATGTCTGTGGTGTTCTGAATAATCAAGAGGAAGACACAGTAGAACGACTACACTGGACGGCACTGAATCTAATGGTATATCAACAAAGTACGGGTGATAGATAGAATTAGAAGTCGGTTGTAACCGAGGGAATAGCCGACCACCTGGCTTTCTGTGAGCTCTTTAGATGGAGGAGGAAGACACAGTAGAAAGACTGTACTCGATGGCGTGGCGTCAAATGGTCTATCGACCAAGGACTTGCGTTGGGTAGAAGAAGACGTTTTTAACAGAGGGAACGGAGAACCACTATTTGTCTGTGGGTCTCTGGAGAAGGAGGAGGAAGACAGTAGAATGACTATACTGAACGGCGTGGCATCTAATGGTCCATCAACCAAGGACGGGCTTTGGATAGGAGAAGAATTAGGTTGTAACATAGGGAACGGCCGACAACCTGGCAGTCTGTGGGGCTATGGAGAAGGAGGATGAAGACAGTAGAATGACTATACTGAACGGCGTGGCGTCTAATGGTCCATCAACTAAGGACGGGCGTTGGATAGGAGAAGTATGTTGTAACAAAGGGAACGGCCGACAACCTGGCAGTCTGTGGGGCTATGGAGAAGGAGAGAACATAGGAGAAGCTCGAACAAGTCTGTATTGGATGGTTTGGCGTTTAACGTTCCATCAACCAAGGTTGAATAATAAAAAGAAAATAAATAGGAACGTTTTAATATTTTACAAATAAATGAAGTCTCCACTACTTGTCTTCTCAAAGTAAGAAAGTCTTGGGAACAAGAAACTTTTAAAAGAGTTCATAAAAAAAACCTTCTAAAACATATGCTGCATTTAATAAACATTGATTTTTTTAAATAATAACATATTGAGCTCGTTCAAGGCTAAACTTTGTCTCTTGAGTTTTTTTCTTACTTCGAGGCAAGATAGAGATTTTTCCCAAAGCAAGAAATTCTTTTCAAATATTACATAAGGCTTATTAATCTTAAAAAATCGAGTCTTACAGTTTTTATCTTGTTTGTTGCAAGTAGTGAAGATTTGTATGGAGACAATATAAATAAGGGTTATGACCTATGACCTATTTCGTATTTGTTAAGTACAGCCTATTGTCTATATTAATAAATACTACATTAACGAGATGAAAAAGTTATGGACGAAAAACAAGTGTTTGAGAACAATCCTTTGACGTCATCCAACCATTCCAATATTCTCCTATTATTATGCAGTACCAAATAAAATAGAGGTACATTAATCATTTCAC
This sequence comes from Prosapia bicincta, assembly GCA_036971475.1. Lineage (NCBI taxonomy): Eukaryota > Metazoa > Arthropoda > Insecta > Hemiptera > Cercopidae > Prosapia > Prosapia bicincta. The sequence continues at coordinate 24,659,911 of JBAIZL010000007.1, read as the reverse complement.
ATACATATTTATTGAAACATTATAACTTATTGAATATTTTCAACAAATTGCGGTATAAAAATAAAACAAAAACCACAGTTTGTAACTTCTCATGGGAGTAAAGATGTAGAAAATATAACCAGATCCTTGGATGTAAAATAAAATACCGTTAATTAAACATTCATAATGTAAATGTTTCCCATTGAACGAGAAACCAAAGTTGTTGACGGAAAGCGCAAACATGTGATGTGCAAACATGACTGCGGGAATTCCCGAGAGAACATTTCAAGAATGTAGTTAATACAGGTTTCAATAGAATGTAGCTAGTAATAAAAGCAAATAGTAGAAAATATTTATTATATGTTAAGGAATTTATTTGAAATTGGTTTTTAAAAATTCTCAGATGCGATTAAAAGAGTTTTAAATAAAAAAATTGATAAAGAATATACAACTCAATATAAACAATGAATTAATTGTAGTAAGAATTATGAAATAATATTATTGTATCAACTTTGAAAAAATATTTAATAACAATTTAATTTAATAATGCACAAGTCATAAATAAAGCAACATAACCTACGTGTTAAAACAGCTGTTTCACAACATAACTTATAACATAAAATCAGCCGTTGTGTGAAATCATGTTGTCACGTAATTTAAGCTAAAATATGAAGCGCGTTCCGAGACGGTTGAAATGACTTGTTTACCTTGTAAACTGTCATACCCAGCCAGTAGCATGCACTAAAAAAATTACAAAACTCTGGCACATCAATGTTATACAAGCACAGAGATCTGTAGCAGTCAAGAATAAAACATATTGGTATTTTCTTTGAGAAAATTATTACCAAAATCCTACGTCTCTAACGTTGTATCGCATCAGAGCAATAAGAAACCACAACGACAGAAACCATTTCTAAAACCCAGTGTTTTAGTCTGAAAATGGTGTTTTAAAAAATGTATGAGCGGCAAAAGTGGGACCAAGAAACTTAGAAATTTAGAAACTAAATCTAAATTACCAGTACAGTAAACTCCCGATTATCCGTGGAATAGGGTGGCCCGGCAACGCCGGATAACGAATTCCCCGAACAATCCGCTTATGAACAAAGAATACGCAAAACGATCGATAATCGATAAACCATAAGTTACACAAATAATGACCCCGGTTAATGCAATTCACAAATAATCTTCAGAGGACAAAATAAATACAGAAAATAATTTAAAATGTCAACGTATTTGACGGATTATAACATATACATTTATATGTCTAACTATTTACAATACGTACATAAGTATATGTCAAAAGTAAGTATGTATGTACGTATGTAATTTCCTTTACACATAATACAGTACTTTCACTTTTTAACAAAAAAATCTGTCACTTTCGTCTGGTTTTTTGTGAGCATTGATTTAGCTTTAATGTGCGATCTAAGTTTCTTGAGAAACATTTTGTCGCACAGTGTCTACTTGTGTCACGTGTGTCACAAAGCCATGAAGATCGATAATGTATATGAAAGACATGGATAATGCATATGTCACGTCCTAGACTATTTATAGCCGAGATTAGCTGACATTTGTTTACAATCTTATGATATACACATTAGGTTTTCGGGCGTCCAAGCATTTTGTCATTGTCTCTTATATACAGCCGTCCCCTTTTATTTCGCTGGCCTGCTTCGGGATGCTTCCCTTTCAATGTAAAAATTAGTACTTACATATTTATATATCTATTCCCTTCATCTTAACTTCTATTAAGCCTTGTATGTATTTACGTCGTAAATCACCGTTTGGAAATTAAAACACATGAATCTGATTGGAATAAAAATTGGATATTTGTAAAACAATGGCAGACCCCGGATAATCCCCAAACCGGTTAATCCGCCCACGGATAATCGGGAGTTTACTGTATTTTAAAAATCGTGTTTCGAAATGAAATTGATTTCTTAATTCACCAAAAAAAAATTTCAGGCACCGTAGATGTTATTAAAAATATTAACAAGTGAGATTAAAAAAATTTTCGAGTCAATTCCTACTTTAATCAATACAAAAAAAATTTAATTTTAGTCAATTTTTATTAAATAATTACAATTACCATAAATAAAGTAACATAACCTATGCGTTTAAAGAGGTGTTATACGACAAACCTATAACATAAAATCAACTGTTTTATGAAATCATATGTTGTCACTTATTTCAAAGATAAAAAGGACTATATTGCATACGTTGCCGCTTTTGTGAAATGTTTTTCTCACACATAAAATAAAACAATTAAATTTATTTAATGAATTCATTTCTGAAAACGCTGTATTAACGTGAAGTGCCATCCACTACAAGTCTAAAAATATATATTTGAACTCGAGTGGATGAAAAAATATTTCATTGAATATTTGAACAAGATATATATATATATAGGGAGAGCGTGAACTAATAGTTGGAATTGAAAAATCACGTCAACAAGAAACAGTTTTAATAAACTCACAAGTTTTAAAATTCGCCCTGTAAAGGCTGGACTTACCAAATAATATCCACCATCACAATAAGCAAACCAAATTAGAGGAAAGCCTGTTATGTTGCTTGGTAGATCCCCATTTATCAGACGAAGTCGGTGTAAGGTAAATAATGAAGGCAGTAGCAACAAGTAAGCCTTCATCTAACCTATGTCTTTTTATGACACATTCTATCATCAAAATATTTGTTCTTATTGATACCACTTGGCAATAAACAATTAATCACTGTTATTTTTCAGGCGCGTTTCGCACTAGATCAGGGCATTGTTCAATGCTGTGAGTTACGGACAAGACTGTTGCACAGGTGTGTTGTATTATTGTCAGTCTGTGATGTCTTGGTGTGAAATTGTCCATAGAGTAGTAGTTAATATGTCTTAAAATACATTATTTTATAGTTTTTTGTCATTCAAAATGTGTTGGGATTGGTTTTTGTGGCGTTTTTATGTTTCTAAGTTGATGAAATATAGAACTTTTAGATTTGTGTTAGTGTTGGTGGATCAGTGTAGCGCAATCTATATATGAATAACGAAGTTTGATTTGGGCGTGTTTATGTCTTTTTTTTTGTATCGTGTGGTGTTGTTTCCCTTGTTTAATCTATGCAGAAGCTAAAATAAAAATATAGTTAATATCGAAACCAACATAAAATGAATTTGCAAATGATATCCAGAGGGCCTAAACCTAAAACAGCCCTGTGATACATAGCTTAATATAGCTAAAACAAATCTAATCAGAATGGATTTTGTTCCAAAATAAAACAAAATATAGATGATATAGGCTGGTCTGTAGCCATTCTGTATACATTGTTACATTGGCTCACATCTTACACTTCACACAAATAATTGGTAACCCCTGGTGAGGAGCTAGATATTTTTAAACCAAACCTATCCAAACCGGATACTTATAGTTCAATTATAAATCTAGGTTTTGCAAAGTTTCAAGTGTTTTTGAATTAAGTTGTTGTTTTGACGTCTTGTTTTTAATTTTCTTTCTCTATCCAAGTTTTATTATTTATCCGTGTTCTTCAAGACTTTCTTTACCAATGACTATAGGCAACGCAAGGGCCTGACCGTGATTGCTAGTTTTAAAGACCGGGATTTTAGATTAGGTAGTTGACTTTTAGTCTTGCTGTTGTAATTATGTTTTACAAACTTAGTATTTAGTCTTGAGATAGACCACGAAGGTTGTTGGCGTGGTCGAAACACTGACTTTCAATAAACCTTTTTATATTATCGCCAGAGTCCTTAGTACTTTAGAGTCTTAAGTTATTCCTAATAAATATTGAGTACATTGACTGGTATACAGACTTCAGAGTGGGTAGAAATTTGAGAAATAAACTTATGAAGGTATATCCTGGAGAAAACTTGTAACAGAGTAAATATGGTAACATTCTATAAAATCTCGTACATTCGCAATCTTTGCAGAATAAAATTGTATTTTGCGAATATAATAATCCATAAATGTTTCCATCAAGTCGTCGACAATTTTCCAAGGTAATTAACCTGATTCCTTCACTTGATTTGTGTCAAATTTCAAGCCCTAGAATTTCGTATATGTAACTTAATTCTCAAAACCTTCATATGGGATATAGACTGCCCTTCCCCCAGGAGAGATTTTTCTGTTCTGTTTAGGAGGAAGTCACTACCGTACGTACAAGAAGATGTATTGATTAAAGGCTGCCCTTTGTGAAAATACATCTAGCCACTTAATTTACAAAAGTCGACATTAAAATAGAGTGAAGGAGCGACTCGGTAGGGAAAAAAGAAATTTTCTTTGCTTTTTTAACAGAACTTTAGTGCAGATACTTCAGCTGAATGTTATTTTAATTGGTAGAATGCACGAGGCTTCCGAGCTCAACAGGTAGAATTAAAGCTTTGAAGCACTGTCAAGTGAATGTCTCTTTATTTCATTCAGTTTCCCACCTCTACGCAGTAACTTTGAAAGTCTTCAAAAAGTTTAAATATTTTAAATTCCAGTTTAGTTTGAATACAATTTAATTGTTATTAAAAACGTCAAAGAATACAGAAGTGTCTGAGTAAACAGAGAAGAAAGCGTCCCTGCTTACTAGAGCCACGATCTTCATCTTTGAATTCATAAACCATTTCTATATTCATCAAACATATTGCCACACAAAGGCATGGTACATAAATCATTATATTCTAAATTCCAGAACACTACACCCCAAATTAAAATTCCTAGTCTCAGTATACATAAAAAGTAAATGTTATGGACCATAAATGACAGCATACTTCAGCCCTAAAGAATAGGCATCCTAAGTAACAAACAAAATGAATCTTCAGAACTAAGGAATAGGCACCCTAGTCTCAGTATACCTCAGTCCTTATTGTTATGGACCAAAAATGTCAGCATAGCTTAGCCCTACCAATTAGGCATTCTAAGTAACATACGCCTTAAATCTCTAGCAATAAAAAATAAGCATCCTAGTCTCAGATGTTATTGTTATATACCATAAATGTCAGCATACTTTACCCCTAACGTATTGGCATTTTAAGCAACATACGCCTTAAATCTTCAGCCCTAAGGAATAGGCACCCTAGTCTCAGTATGCCTCAGATGTTATTGTTATAGACCATGTATGTCAGCATAATTCAGCCCTGACGAATACTCATCCTAAGTAACATACGCCCTAAATCTTCACCCTTAAGGAATAGGCACCCTAGAGACAATATACCTCAGACCTTAATGTTATGGACCATACATGTCAGCATACTTTTGCCCTAACGAAATGGCACCCTAAGTAAAGTTCACCTTTATTTTTCAGCACTGATGAATGGAAACCCTAGTTTCAGCATGCCTCAGACCTTAATATTATGGACCATCAATGTCAGCTTATTTTAGCCCTAACAAATACGCACCCTAAGTAAAACACACCTTTATTCTTCAGCCCTAAGGAATAGGCACCCTAGACTCAGTACAACTTAGACCTTAATGTTATGGACCATAAATATCAGCTTATTTCAGCCCTAACTAATAGGCATCCTAAGTAACATACACCTTTAATCTTCAGCCCCAAGGAATAGGCACCCTAGACTCAGTATACATCGAGCCTAAATGTTATGGACAATAAATGTCAGCATACTTCACTTTTAACGAATAGTTACTACAATTAACATACACCTTTAATCTTCAGTCCTAAGGAATTGGCATCCTAGTCTCAGTATACCTCAGACATGATGTTATGGACCATAAATGTCAGCATACTTCAGCCCTAGCGAATTGGCATCCTAAGTAACATGCACGATAAATCTCTAGCTTTAAGGAGTAGGCACCCTAGAGCAGTATACTTAGGGCCTAAATGTTATGGACCATAAATGTCAGAATACTTCAGCCCTAGCGAATTGGCATCCTAAGTAACATGCACGATAAATCTCTAGCTTTAAGGAGTAGGCACCCTAGAGTCAGTATACTTAGGGCCTAAATGTTATGGACCATAAATGTCAGAATACTTCAGCCCTATTGAAATAGTTACCCAATGTAACAAATACCCTAAATCTTCAGTCCTAAAGAATAGGCACCTTAAGTAACATACTCGATAAATCTCTAGCCTTAAGGAGTAGGCACCCTAAGTAACATACACGATAAATCTCTAGCCTTAAGGAGTAGGCACCCTAAGTAACATACACGATAAATCTCTAGCCTAAGGAGTAGGCACCCTAGAGCCAGTATACTTAGGGCCTAAATGTTATGGACCATAAATGTCAGAATACTTCAGCCCTATTGAAATAGTTACCCAATGTAACAAATACCCTAAATCTTCAGTCCTAAAGAATAGGCACCTTAAGTAACATATACGATAAATCTCTAGCCTTAAGGAGTAGGCACCTTAAGTAACATACACGATAAATCTCTAGCCTTAAGGAGTAGGCACCCTAAGTAACATACACGATAAATCTCTAGCCTAAGGAGTAGGCACCCTAGAGCCAGTATACTTAGGGCCTAAATGTTATGGACCATAAATGTCAGAATACTTCAGCCCTATTGAAATAGTTACCCAATGTAACAAATACCCTAAATCTTCAGTCCTAAAGAATAGGCACCTTAAGTAACATACTCGATAAATCTCTAGCCTTAAGGAGTAGGCACCCTAAGTAACATACACGATAAATCTCTAGCCTAAGGAGTAGGCACCCTAGAGCCAGTATACTTAGGGCCTAAATGTTATGGACCATAAATGTCAGAATACTTCAGCCCTATTGAAATAGTTACCCAATGTAACAAATACCCTAAATCTTCAGTCCTAAAGAATAGGCACCCTAAGTAACATACACGATAAATCTCTAGCCTAAGGAGTAGGCACCCTAGAGCAGTATACTTAGGGCCTAAATGTTATGGACCATAAATGTCAGAATACCTCAGCCCTATTGAAATAGTTACCCAATGTAACAAATACCCTAAATCTTCAGTCCTAAAGAATAGGCACCCTAAGTAACATACACGTTAAATCTCTAGCCTAAGGAGTAGGCACCCTAGAGCCAGTATACTTAGGGCCTAAATGTTATGGACCATAAATGTCAGAATACTTCAGCCCTATTGAAATAGTTACCCAATGTAACAAATACCCTAAATCTTCAGTCCTAAAGAATAGGCACCTTAAGTAACATACTCGATAAATCTCTAGCCTTAAGGAGTAGGCACCCTAAGTAACATACACGATAAATCTCTAGCCTAAGGAGTAGGCACCCTAGAGCCAGTATACTTAGGGCCTAAATGTTATGGACCATAAATGTCAGAATACTTCAGCCCTATTGAAATAGTTACCCAATGTAACAAATACCCTAAATCTTCAGTCCTAAAGAATAGGCACCCTAAGTAACATACACGATAAATCTCTAGCCTTAAGGAGTAGGCACCCTAAGTAACATACACGATAAATCTCTAGCCTAAGGAGTAGGCACCCTAGAGCAGTATACTTAGGGCCTAAATGTTATGGACCATAAATGTCAGAATACTTCAGCCCTAGCGAATTGGCATCCTAAGTAACATGCACGATAAATCTCTAGCTTTAAGGAGTAGGCACCTTAGAGTCAGTATACTTAGGGCCTAAATGTTATGGACCATAAATGTCAGAATACTTCAGCCCTATTGAAATAGTTACCCAATATAACAAATACCCTAAATCTTCAGTCCTAAAGAATAGGCACCTTAAGTAACATACTCGATAAATCTCTAGCCTTAAGGAGTAGGCACCCTAAGTAACATACACGATAAATCTCTAGCCTTAAGGAGTAGGCACCCTAAGTAACATACACGATAAATCTCTAGCCTAAGGAGTAGGCACCCTAGAGTCAGTATACTTAGGGCCTAAATGTTATGGACCATAAATGTCAGAATACTTCAGCCCTATTGAAATAGTTACCCAATATAACAAATACCCTAAATCTTCAGTCCTAAAGAATAGGCACCTTAAGTAACATACTCGATAAATCTCTAGCCTTAAGGAGTAGGCACCCTAAGTAACATACACGATAAATCTCTAGCCTTAAGGAGTAGGCACCTTAAGTAACATACACGATAAATCTCTAGCCTTAAGGAGTAGGCACCCTAAGTAACATACACGATAAATCTCTAGCCTAAGGAGTAGGCGCCCTAGAGTCAGTATACTTAGGGCCTAAATGTTATGGACCATAAATGTCAGAATACTTCAGCCCTAGCGAAATAGTTACCCAATGTAACAAATACCCTAAATCTTCAGTCCTAAAGAATAGGCACCTTAAGTAACATACACCTTAAATCTTCAGCCCTAAGGTATAGTCCCGTAGATCATAGTATACGTCAGCACTAAGTATGATACACTATATATCTTCAACCCTAAGAAATGTGGACCTTAATTCTCAGTATACTTCAGCCCTAGGTAACATACACCTTAAATCTTCAGTCCCAAGGTATGTGGCCCTTAATCACAGTATACGTCAGCCCCAAGTAAGATACACTATAAATCTTCAACCCTTTAAAATTGAGACCTTAAATCTCAGTATACTTCAACCTTAGGTATCATACACCTTATATCTTTCACTGTAAGGAATTGGCACCCTTAGTCTCACTATACTATAGGCAATAATAGGCATCCTAAATCTTAGTATACCTCAGTTCTAAAGTATTGACACTCGAGTACCCTCTCCCGCAATACCTAAACCGCTTCCATATTTATTTATAAGAGTATCAAACAATAGGATCCTATAAAAATTCAACACCACTCTGTGTTTTTAATTCAATATAATAAACAATATGAAACTCTAATGCAACATTTATAGATTTTCATACAACAATTCTTTGAGCTTAGCTTGTGAGATTATGTTAATACAAATAAAAGACGTACACAAAACTCACAAATTAATCATTTATTAATTCATACACGTTTCAATGACAAAGTCATCATCAGTGAGTGTTGCTACTACACTAACAGTTATAAGTTAAAGTTTGTAGTAACAACACTCACTGATGATAATGCCTATGTCATTGAAATGCTTATAAGTTAATAAATGATTAAGTTGTGAGTTTTGTGTAGGTGTTATATTTTTTTAAATAGATTTTTTCAGTTTAGGTTTTAGTTTGAATAATCAACAGAATTTGATAATTATATTATTATTGTATTTATTTGATTTTCAAAAACTTTTAAAAACAAGTTTTTCGAAAAGCTAAAATATTCAATGTTTAACAAAAACGAATTTACTTTTTTTTCAACGAACTGTTCAACTTTTAGTGGCACAGGTCTAAAAATCGATAGAATTAAACCGGTTGGTAGAAGGGGAAGGTTTAAACTAAGCAGACAGACACTGTGTCACGTCGCTAGTCCAGTTACGATACAAAATAATTGCCATCATCTACTCTACTTAAAGCAATGCTTACTTACAGTTGTCACCACTCGTTCAAGCTTAAGTACACACTCCCACTGTTCAAACATTAGACAAAATTATCTGTAGGCGCAGTATCTCGGTTTCATTGCTAAATTTACAATGGCGGAATGATACCTCGTTACTTAAGTACAGGCAAGCAGACGCGAGTAGATAAGGAGATGTCGTCAGTAACCTCACCAGAATTATTTTAAGACTGAATAATTAATTATTATGTCCTACTCACATCTTAAAAAAAGTGTTCCACAAATTGTTTCAGCTTCCTTCTAAGCTAACCTGATAAATCTGATCTGAATCCGACCAACGTGAGGCTCTGTGTCGGAATACGACTTTAGTATATCTAACGAAACTGTAAGCGGAGGTCTGAAATTGTAACAAGATTATTTGTGTAGACTGAAGCTTTCGCCCACAGACTTGGTAAGCGGGATCAGATTAATCAATTTCTACGAGTATAAACAGACGCGACGAAAGTTGAAGTGAAATTTATTTAGAAAAGTCTTAAATGTCCATCTGACTGAAAATATTGCAATACATGTAAGATTTATCTATGAAACATGAGATATACATACAACAGAATTTCACGTCCAGCCAGTATTTTCATTGTTTATACGAGAAGTGCAATAACGTTTTGCATCGAGGGCCAACGAAAAGTGGGATCCTAGATTTTGTTTACAGTTTTGCTGGTGTTTACGTATTCCTGTTACTAAATCAAAACTATAAAGGGCTCAGCAATATGTTTAATAGCAAGCTGCATGTGCCTGAGAAAAGCAATGCCGGCGATACGCAGTAAAGCTTTTGCAAAACTTTTTAAAGAAGAATATTTGAAACGAACGTTTGGTGAAGGATAATAACGGTTTATAGCTCTCAAGGTCTAGCGGGATGAGTTTATGCCCACCTAGGACCAAGCCCGACCGATTGCACATCCCGGACCGAGCTAATCAATAGATATACGGAAAACCTGGTCGTTTGGAAGATTCTACTGGTTCCCACAGTAGGAAGTCTAGAGCAGTGGGGTTCGTCTCGCCCCAGGGGCAAGGTCGCACTGGTTTCACTGGTAGTTGCACCAAGCTATCAGACTCTGGCCAGACGCTTGGTAGCGGTTTCAAATTGTGCATGGGAGATTCCCCACATGAAAAATATAACTTATTTCTTCATTGAAAACAAGCGGGGTTGGGAGACCTGTAATCCTAGCCACCGTCCATCTTCTCCCCATGTTTTACTAGTCTTTCACATTCCGCATAACATTTCCGAAAATACCAGAGGATAAGAGCTAAATCAATTTAATTATTCTGATGTCAACGCTAAATCAAATCTCTTTTGTAGCCCTTAACAAGCCAGTGTGTGTGTGTGTGTGTTTGTTCGTTTGTTTGTGTGTATGTGTATATGCTTTTCTATCGGTGTGTGTGTGTGTGTTTGTTTGTTTGTTTGTGTGTATGTGTATATGCTTTTCTATCGGTGTGTGTGTGTGTGTGTGTGTGTGTGTGTTTGTGTGTGTGTGTGTGTGTGTGTGTTGGTATAGTGTATATGTTTGAGTGTGTGTGTGTTTGTATGCTGGCGTGTGTGTGTGTGTGTGTTTGGTATTGTGTATATGCTGGCTCGTGTATGTGTGTGTGTGTGTGTGTTGGTATTGTGTATATGCTTGCATGTGCGCACGTGTTTTTGTGTGTGCATGCGAGCGAATGAGTACGTGAACTAAAATGTATTTATACAACTGGTCATACAATATACATAATGTAATTTAATATAAATTGTCTTTGACCTCTTAAATATAAAGTTTGTTGACTATGAAAGTCGATAATTTTTAACCACCAACTTTCTAAACGTGCATGTAATAATTTGCTATATATCTCCTAAATTTACTAATGAAAGCTAGGTACGTTTCTACATAAGCCTCTGCTGGTTAGTTCTTGACATGTTACGTGGTGATGTAAACAAAAAAGAAAGTTTTGTTCGCTACTTTTATTAAATCAATCACCCTGTTAGCTTTCTTTAGATATAAAACCGCTTATGGCTAGTGATTATCCAAGACAAGATAGGCTCTAGCGGGGTGAGGGGGAGGGGAAAATCAATGAAGGTTCTCTCCTGATGTGGTCGTGGAACTCGCAGTACATATTCTTCAGTATTTGCCCTAATGGAGAAATTTTATAAAAAAATAATAAATCTAACACAAAATGAACAGTGTAAATGATAAGAAATTAACGTGGGGCTGACTTCCTTATTATATCGTACAATTCGAATTGTTCTGATAAATGTTTGAGGGAAGGTATCAGTACAGATCAAACAACAGAAGAACTATTGTTTGTCATAAATTTTATTTCTAATATTAAAATATTATTCAATTCAAACAGAACAAAGTTGGACCCGTCCCTATTATTCTATATACCTTGAAATATCTTGACTCTCGGACGAGTATACGTTTTATATTTGCTACTAATTTTTATGGGAATATTGCTTTTTATCAATTTTAAAACTACGGCTCATTTTGTTCTTGAGACTTCCTCACTTTTTAAAATTTATCAAATAAGTCAGAGCAAGTTTAATTACGAAAATCCCGAAGCATCCCTAGCCGAGACGACAATCATGCGCGTTGGACATAACGATGTACATAGGTACGATGCCTAAGTATAATTGAAATAAGACCAGAGCAAGTTTGATGACAAAAACTCCAAACTATTACTAGGTGCGACAACAATCCAGCGCATTGTACGATATGATGTACATAGATACGATGCTTCGGTCTAAGTTTCACAAGGCCAGAGCACGTTTTATGACGAATAACTATAGTAGAAGTATCACTTGCCGAGACGACAATCTTGCACATTGTACCATATGATGTACATAGATACGATGCTTCGGTCTAAGTGTCACAAGGCCAGAGCACGTTTTATGACGAATAACTATAGTAGAAGTATCACTTGCCGAGACGACAATCTTGCACATTGTACCATATGATGTACATAGATACGATGCTTCGGTCTAAGTTTCACAAGGCCAGAGCACGTTTTATGACGAATAACTATAGTAGAAGTATCACTTGCCGAGACGACAATCTTGCACATTGTACCATATGATGTACATAAATACGATGCTTCGGTTTAAGTTTCACAAGGCCGGAGCACGTTTTATGACGAATAACTAGAAATATCACTTACCGAGACGACAATCTTGCACATTGTACCATATGATGTACATAGATACGATGCTTTGGTCTAAGTTTCACAAGGCCAGAGCACGTTTTATGACGAATAACTATAGTAGAAGTATCACTTGCCGAGACGACAATCTTGCACATTGTACCATATGATGTACATAGATACGATGCTTCGGTCTAAGTGTCACAAGGCCAGAGCACGTTTTATGACGAATAACTATAGTAGAAGTATCACTTGCCGAGACGACAATCTTGCACATTGTACCATATGATGTACATAGATACGATGCTTCGGTCTAAGTGTCACAAGGCCAGAGCACGTTTTATGACGAATAACTAGAAGTATCACTTACCGAGACGACAATCTTGCACATTGAACATATAATGTACATAGATACGATGCTTAGGACAAATTGTCACTAGCCAATAGCAAACTTGATTACGAAAATCGCGAAGTATCCCTATTTGGGACGACAATCCTGAGCATTGAGCCATATGATGTACATAGATACGATGCTTAGGACAAATTGTCACTAGCCAAGAGCAAACTTGATTACGAAAATCGCGAAGTATCCCTATTTGGGACGACAATCCTGAGCATTGAGCCATATGATGTACATAGATACGATGCTTAGGACAAATTGTCACTAGCCAAGAGCAAACTTGATTACGAAAATCGCGAAGTATCCCTATTTGGGACGACAATCCTGAGCATTGAGCCATATGATGTACATACATACGATGCTTAGGACAAATTGTCACTAGCCAAGAGCAAACGTGATTACGAAAATCGCGAAGTATCCCTATTTGGGACGACAATCCTGAGCATTGAGCCATATGATGTACATAGATACGATGCTTAGGACAAATTGTCACTAGCCAAGAGCAAACTTGATTACGAAAATCGCGAAGTATCCCTATTTGGGACGACAATCCTGAGCATTGAGCCATATGATGTACATAGATACGATGCTTAGGACAAATTGTCACTAGCCAAGAGCAAACTTGATTACGAAAATCGCGAAGTATCCCTATTTGGGACGACAATCCTGAGCATTGAGCCATATGATGTACATAGATACGATGCTTAGGACAAATTGACACAAGGCCAGGGCAAGCTTCATTACGAATACCTCGAAGTATCACTATTTGAGACGACATTCCTGCGCATTGTGCCATATGATGTACATACATACGATGCTTAGGACAAATTGTCACAAGCCAAGAGCAAGCTTGATTACGAATACCGCGAAGTATTCCTATGTGAGTCGACATTCCTGCGCATTGTGCCATATGATGTACATGGATACGATGCTTAGGACCAATTGACACAAGGCCAGAACAAAATTTATGACGAATACCGCGAAGTATCCCTATGTGAGACAACATTCCTGCGCATTGTGCCATATGATGTACATGGATACGATGCTTAGGACCAATTGACACAAGGCCAGAGCAAGATTTATGACGAATACCGCGAAGTATCCCTATGTGAGACAACATTCCTGCGCATTGTGCCATATGATGTACATGGATACGATGCTTAGGACCAATTGACACAAGGCCAGAGCAAGATTTATGACGAATACCGCGAAGTATCCCTATGTGAGTCGACATTCCTGCGCATTGTGCCATATGATGTACATGGATACGATGCTTAGGACCAATTGACACAAGGCCAGAACAAGATTTATGACGAATACCGCGAAGTATCCCTATGTGAGACAACATTCCTGCGCATTGTGTCATATGATGTACATGGATACGATGCTTAGGACCAATTGACACAAGGCCAGAGCAAGATTTATGACGAATACCGCGAAGTATCCCTATGTGAGACAACATTCCGTCGCATTGTGGCATATGATGTACATACATACGATGCTTAGGACCAATTGACACAAGGCCAGAGCAAGATTTATGACGAATACCGCGAAGTATCGATGCTTAGATCTATTTATATTTAGGTGAAATATAAAACAATATATCTATTAAGTGATGAAATTGTTCTAGTACTAACGGTTTAATAACAACGTGCAATGAATAACGTAGTATAACTTACGTGTCGAACAGCTGTTCTACAACATAACCTACAACCGTTAAAATGTCAGGGGAGACCAAGTGCTCGCTATTTGTAGACACAGAATATAAAATTGAATGACGCAAGGTTTGACCCTTGATAATTAAGACGCAGACATGGTAAGTATTGGCAGTCTATCGCTAATAATAGAATGTCTAATGAAAGCATTTTGGACCTAATGATAATTTGCTTGAAGATGGCGCAATTTCCATACTCTTGAATATTTTGCATTTACCACAGAGTGAAAATAAATTGACTGTCAGTACACGTAACCCTTTCTGTTACCTGTTAAGGAATCGATGCGTGTTGAAGGCATGGGTGTAAAGTGTCGATATATATGCAAATTGCAATTTGGTTGACGTCACGAAAGAGGCTCTCTGGCGGTGTATTTTTTAGCAATCGGACCGTCGCTGTGCGGTAATTAAGTCTAGAGTTAACTCAAGGTCAGTGATTAAGACGACATAACATTGGCATATTGAATTCATACATTAACGACGTAAAATTCGGTGAGAATAGCTTCAGACACAAGTAATAATGATCAAATAAAATTTTTAATCATTTTATTTTTTTATATTCATTTATAGCTTTTAATATAATGTTATTTCAAATTTGCAACCATTTTATTCTTTTGTACTTATTTATACCTTGTAATAAAATGTTAAATTATTTACACTTTGGCTATACATTATCACTATATCGGGTAAAAAGAAAAAGAAGTCAAAGGAAATGCCTGTTTTCACGTTTTAATAGGATACAAAGCAAGTGCCAATTGAAGAGCAGTTGAAAATCTGTAATGCAGTGGCACTCTCCAACGAAAGAATAAGCCTACTCGAAGAACTCTAATTTGCTCAAAACATTTTACAATAAAACACAAGAGATTACAAATGGTTATGAATTTGTGGGGGAAAACCACTTCAAAAAGGGCAGGGCCCAATCCTATTAACCAGGAACGTTTGGTCTAAAATATACCTTTTACGTGTGATTTTCCAAAACCTTTTGGTGTTCTAAAACTGGGGAATATTTAAGACGATATAACTAACAAACGAGTAGTTTGTATTTAATTTTACTGTAGTAAAACTGGACGAAATAAGTAAGACTAACAGTTTGTAAGCCACGAAAGATAAGCCTCATGGAAATTACAACACTGAATATGCCTCCAGTCAATCCAAAATATGTCCGATATTAAACTATGTAAAATGGATAATAGTATATTTTTAACGTATTACAATATATAAAACTAATATAATCCAACTATAATAGCAATCAAGGTACTTATTGGAAAAGAAATGAAATATAAAAACTCACTCGGGAAGGGAGTGTTTACAATTGGAGGTGAGAAAACTCACACGGTGGTAACTTGTGTTGGTAGTTTTATTTCTTACAGTTTCATGCTTTCACGGTCGTAGTACTCCATTATTACGTAGTAACGAGATCTACTTGTCTTTGGGGATATTTTTGTATAACAACCAAACACCTTATATACGAGAGTAAAACAGCGATGTCCGGTCACAAGTTGGTAGTCATGTATCTTTCTGGATGTCGGACACACTAATTTCTATCAGAATAATGCAATGGAACAACAAAGAGGACTCCATTTCTACTCATTATTGTTTTCACACTTGAACAAAAATTACCAACTGCAATTAACTGTTTTACGAATTCAGACATTGTGAAAACTGGACCCATAATAAAAAAAATCAAAGTTAAACCAAATCGTATAAATTTTAAATTAAAATAAACTGATCAACAAAGCCTACAAAGCAGCGAGGTGGGATTAGCGTTCCAGCAATCCAGAAAAATTATTAATAACTAATTGGCTAAAACATAGGACGTTTGAGTATTGTTTTTCAGTTCTGTAAAACTTTACATTGTTTTTACACTTTATATAGAAATTCAAATACCCTAAATTCCGTATACAATTTATGTAAATTGAGCAGCTAGAACCCTAGTAAGGTTAACAAGGTCGGTTACTAGAAATGTGGTTAATTCCAGTTAATGTACTTTTGGGTTTAAATGCAAGCCTAGGTTTACTTTGAGACTACTAGACTTATTGTGGTTAATGCAAGGGAAATGTGCGTATTAGGTTTATTTCCAGCCTAATAGACCTATTGTGGTTCATGAAAGGGAAATGTGTTTTATAGGTTTATTTCCAGCCTAATAGACCTATTGTGGTTAATACTGGGGAGATGTGCTTATTAGATTTATTTCCAGCCTAATAGACTTATTGTGGTTAATGAAAGGGAAATGTGCTTTATAGGTTTATTTCCAGCCTAATAGACCTACTGTGGTTAATGCAATAGAAATGTTCTTATTAGGTTTATTTCCAGCCTAATAGACCTATTGTGGTTAATGAAAGGGAAATGTGCTTTATAGGATTATTTCCAGCCTAATAGACCTATTGTGGTTAATGAAAGGGAAATGTGCTTTATAGGTTTATTTCCAGCCTAATAGATCTATTGTGGTTAATACTGGGGAGATGTGCTTATTAGGTTTATTTCCAGTCTAATAGACTTATTGTGGTTAATGAAAGGGTAATGTGCTTTATAGGTTTATTTCCAGCCTAATAGACCTACTGTGGTTAATGCAATAGAAATGTTCTTATTAGGTTTATTTGCAGCCTAATGGGCTTTTTATGGTTAACGCAAGGTAAATGTGCTAATTAGGTGCATTTCCAGTCTCATGGGCTTAATGTGGTTAATGCAAGGTAAATGTGCTTACTAGGTGTATTTCCAGCCTGATGGACTCACTATGGTTAATGCAAGGGAAATGTGCTTATTAGGTGCATTTCCAGTCTAATAGGCTTATTGTGGTTAATGCATGGTAAATGTGCTTACTAGGTGTCTTTCCAGCCTGATAGACTCACTGTGGTTAATGCAAGGGAGATGTGCTTATTAGTTTTATTTCCAGCCTGATAGACTCATTGTGGTTAATGTAATATAAATGTGCTTATTAGGTGTATTTCCAGCCTGATATATTCATTGTGGTTAATGAAAGGGAAATGTGCTTATTAGGTTTATTTCCAGCCTATTAAGCTTATTGTGGTTAATGCTGGGGAAGTGTGCTTATTAGGTTTATTTCCAGCCTGATGGACCTATTGTGGTTAATGCAAGGGAACTGTGATTATTAGGTTTATTTCCAACCTAATAAGCTTATTGTGGTTAATGCTGGGGAAGTGTGCTTATTAGGTTTATTTCCAGCCTGATGGACCTATTGTGGTTAATGCAAGGGAACTGTGATTATTAGGTTTATTTCCAATCTAATAAGCTTATTGTGGTTAATGCTGGGGCAGTGTGCTTATTAGGTTTATTTCCAGCCTGGTGGACCTATTGTGGTTAATGCAAGGGAACTGTGATTATTAGGTTTATTTCCAATCTAATAAGCTTATTGTGGTTAATGCTGGGGCAGTGTGCTTATTAGGTTTATTTCCAGCCTGATGGACCTATTGTGGTTAATGCAAGGGAACTGTGATTATTAGGTTTATTTCCAATCTAATAAGCTTATTGTGGTTAATGCTGGGGCAGTGTGCTTATTAGGTTTATTTCCAGCCTGATGGACCTATTGTGGTTAATGCAAGGGAACTGTGATTATTAGGTTTATTTCCAATCTAATAAGCTTATTGTGGTTAATGCTGGGGCAGTGTGCTTATTAGGTTTATTTCCAGCCTGATGGACCTATTGTGGTTAATGCAAGGGAACTGTGATTATTAGGTTTATTTCCAATCTAATAAGCTTATTGTGGTTAATGCTGGGGCAGTGTGCTTATTAGGTTTATTTCCAGCCTGATGGACCTATTGTGGTTAATGCAAGGGAACTGTGATTATTAGGTTTATTTCCAACCTAATGAGCTTATTGTGGTTAATGCTGGGAAATGTCCTTATTAGGTTTATTTCCAGCCTAATAGACTTGTTGTGGTTAACGCTGAGGAAATGTGCTTATTAAGTTTATATACAGCATAATGGACTTACTTTTGGTTAATGCAAGGATAATGGGCTTACTATGGTTATTTTTAGCCTAATGGGCTTCTTGTGGTTAATGCAAGGAAAATTGGTTTAGAATAGTTATTTCCCGCCTAAAAGGCTCATTGTGCCTAATGGAAAAATAATGTGGTTGTTGTAGTTATTTCGAGCTTAACGTGCTTACTGCTAACGTACGTATGTCCAGGCTCTCGTACATATTGTGATTAATGCAAGTGCAATGGCCTTATAATGATTATTTCCAGCCTAATGAGCTGATTGTGGTTATCCCAAGGAAAATGGGCTTCTTATGGTTACTTCCAGCCTAATGGGCGTATTGTGGTTAGTGCAAGGTAAATGCTCTGATATGATTACTTCCAGCCTAATGGGAGTATTGTGGTTTTCCCAAGCGACATGAGCTTATTATGGTTATCCCAAGGGAAATGGTCTTCTTATGGTTACTTTCAGGATAATGGGCGTATTGTGGTTAGTGCAAGGTAAATGCTCTGATATGGCTACTTCCAGCCTAATGGGCTTATCGTGAGTAGTCCAAGAGAAATGTGCTTTATATTTTTTTCAAACCAAATGAGCTTATTATGGTTACCCCATGGGAAATGAACTTGTTATGGTTATTTTCAGACTAATGGGCGTATTGTGGTCAGTGCAAGGTAAATGTTCTAATATGGGTATTTCCAGCCTAATGAGCTTACTGTGGTTACCGTAAGGAAAATAAGCTTGTTATAGTTACTTCCAGCCTAATGGACTTATTGCGGTTATCCCAAGCGGCATGGGCTTATTGTGTTCAGCCAAAGGGACAGTGGCTTGATATGGTTACATCCAGGCTAATGGGCTTATTTTGGGCAATGAAAGGGAAATGTACTCATTATAGTTATTTCTAGCCTATTGGGCTTATTGTTGGTAATTCAAGCTAAAAGCGTTTATTCTGATTAATGCCAAATTAATGTGGTTATTGTTATAAGTGAAAGATTAATCTGCTTATGGATTTTAATGTCATAATAACGTGTACATGAAGCTAGTATTAGCTCAATGTCCTTATTGTGGTCAATCCCAAAACAATGTGGTTATTGTAGTTAGTAGCGGTCTAATCCCTATATTATGGCTAATGTCATAACAATGTGCTTATTGTAGTTAGTAGCACCCTAATCCTTATATTGTGGTAGTGTCATAACAATGTGCTTATTGTAGTTAGTAGCAAGCTAATCCCTATAATGTGGTAATGTCATAACAATGTTCTTATTTTAGTTAGTAGCAAGCTAATCCCTATATTGTGGTAATGACATAACAATGTGTTTATTGTAGTTAGTAGCCGCCTACTCCCTATATTGTGATTAATGTCATAGCAATGTGCTTATTGTAGCTAGTAGCAGCCTAATCCTTTTATTGTGGTTAATGCCATAACAATATGGTTATTGTAGTTAGTAGCAAGCTAATCCCTATAATGTGGTAATGTCATAACAATGTGTTTATTGTAGTTAGTAGCAAGCTAATCCCTATATTGTGGTGATGTCATAACAATGTGCTTATTGTAGTTAGTAGCAAGCTAATCCCTATAATGTGGTAATGTCATAACAATGTGTTTATTGTAGTTAGTAGCAAGCTAATCCCTATATTGTGGTGATGTCATAACAATGTGCTTATTGTAGTTAGTAGCAAGCTAATCCCTATAATGTGGTAATGTCATAACAATGTGTTTATTGTAGTTAGTAGCAAGCTAATCCCTATATTGTGGTGATGTCATAACAATGTGCTTATTGTAGTTAGTAGCAAGCTAATCCCTATATTGTGGTGATGTCATAACAATGTGTCTATTGTAGTTAGTAGCACACTAATCCTTATATTGTGGTAATGACATAACAATGTGCTTATTGTAGTTAGTAGCAAGCTAATCCCTATAATGTGGTAATGTCATAACAATGTTCTTATTGTAATTAGTAGCATCCTAATCCCTATATTGTGGTTAATGTCATAACAATGTGCTTATTGTAGTTAGTAGCAAGCTAATCCCTATAATGTGGTAATGTCATAACAATGTTCTTATTGTAATTAGTAGCATCCTAATCCCTATATTGTGGTTAATGTCATAACAATGTGCTTATTGTAGTTAGTAGCAAGCTAATCCCTATAATGTGGTAATGTCAAACAATGTTCTTATTGTAATTAGTAGCATCCTAATCCCTATATTGTGGTTAATGTCATAACAATGTTCTTATTGTAGTTAGTATGTTAGTATTTAGGATATTTTATGATAAACTATACAAATGTTTATTATACAGAGGAAAAATATGTTCGAGTATAAATGATTCTATAAAATTGTAGCTGCAATTTTTGATTTAATAAAAAAACTATTGTGTTAGCAAAATAAATGTGTAAATTAAGGAGATACAAAGTAGTTTTACTGATGTGTTTTAAAAAAATTATAAAAATGAAATTAACATTCCTCCTTACGGGTTGAACTTTCAATAGATTGGAAACTAAGAATTCACCAGATTCTACAAAAATTCCTATTTATTATTTATATAATTATTTATAAGCCTATAGTTTGGTACAAGTCTTTCACACTGATTTTGTTAATTTTTATTTTTTATAATAAATCGAGTTTTGCTTGCGGTATAAATATCCACACGCACAGTCTCATGTTTTTATAGTCATGTATTATCGTTAACTGATCATTTTATTCAGTTAAATAAATATTTTGCTGTTTTTCCGAAAGAAAATCTGTCTACTTTGCTACGATGTGTGTTATGAGATACCCACTCTGCTTATTCAAATCTGAGGCCCTCATTAATATAAATTGTGTCGTGTATAAAAAAAGCTTCGTCCAACACAGGAGGATCCTTTAAAAGGAGGGATTAGTTGAGAAATGTGTTGGTAGGGAAAATTTGTATATATATATATTATGTTATCCATTGTTTTTCCGTTGCACTGACTTTATGAAGTTAATATATTACTATTGTAAGTAATTTTATCCACCATTAAGTGCAATAATTTTACCTTGAGTGATGAGGCACCTTTCGGTCACTTGACCATTGTCGAATCACTGATATTTTTCTGGTGTAGATGTTCCGTCCGTGATATTGGTATTTGTTGACGTTACACGCACTTTCTCTTGATCTGTGTGTATGATGTTTTTATATAGTATGTCTTCTGTATATGTTGTTTGTAGATTCATTAAATTGTTGTGTATGTTTTTATAAATGTGGTATTTTTCTAGTGAGTTTAGTTCTATTGGGTTATTATTTATTTCAAGTACGGTTAGGTTATTTTCGTAATTTGTTATTTCGTGTTTATGGGATATTAGGTGTGCTGCAACATTTGATACTTTTGAATTTTTGTTTTTGAATGCTATATAATGTTCTTCAAATCTTATTTTAAATGATCTGGTTGTTTTCCCTATGTAAAATGCGTTACAGTTGTTACATGTAATTTTGTAAATTCCTGATAGGTTATGTTTTTCTGAATTTGTTTTGTGGTTTGTGTTATTAAGATATTTTATTATTTTGTTGTTTGGTTTGTAGGTTGGAGTGTAGTATTCTTTGTTGTATATATTTGTTATTTTTTCTATTTTGTTATTGGTGTATTTATATTTTAGGTAAATTTTTTTATTTTCATTATTTTTGTGTTCCGGTTGTAGTGTTGTGTTGAGGTTAGGTTTTTTTTGTGAATTTATTGTATATGTTTTTTATAAGGTGTTTGTTGTATCCATTTTCTATTGCTATTTTTGTAATGTTATCTAATTCTTCATTTAATTTTTGTTTAGTTTAATTTAGTTATGTCATAGTTTATTATTTTTTTGTTGCTGTTTGTTTTTATCGTTTTTTTTATTAATTAATTCGTATCCATTTTTTATATTGTATGTGTTGTTGATATGTATTTTAGATATTATGATTTTGTCTAGTATTTTTGCGATTATGTAAGATGGTGCTGTTGTGAAATTTATTAGGGGTCTAAATGGTGTGTTGGGTTTGTGGATTTTAGGTATCCCTGATAATATTGGTGCATATGGTTTGAATGGGTATAATCTTGTAACTCGATTAGTTTTACCTTTGGGTGGTAGAAGGAAAATAAAATACCACCCGCGGACCAACAGGCAGAAGTCCAACCCTTTGGGGCTCTGGCAACCTCCTATTATGGCAAATGTAATATATTGTGATATGAATAATGCTACCGCGTCCGGGGCAGCCGACGCGTTGTGTTCTGAAGTCCGGGGACATCCCGAGAAGTATGCTACGAGGACACTGAATATCATGCACCTTAATATAAATGGAACGCAGAGGAAGATTGACGAACTGTCTTGTCTCCTCCATGACAACAATATTCATATTGCCTGTTTACAGGAAACAAAGCTTAATCATAACTTAAATCTAGAAGATAAAGATATACAGAATTACGGAGGGACCGAACGACAAGCACTGGAGGAGGTCTTGCTTTTCTGATCAAATCTCCAATTATCAAGTACATTGAGGTTTCACCATCTTGTGTCTCAAAAACAAATAGCGAGACTGAGGTCCATGCAATCAAATTGCACTTACCCAGCATTACAGTAATAATTGTCAATATATATCATCCTGATGCATCGGAAATCGGCACAGATGTGATCAAGGATCTTTGCTCTCCTCCTTCTGACTTTAAAATAATCCTTAGTGATTTTAACGCCAAAAGTCCCTCCTAGGGATCCCCTCATTTAGATAATAAAGGCGAACGGATTGAGGATCTGCTTTGTGACCTGAATCTTTCAACATTAAATACAGGCGAAAATACCTACACTTCCAAAACCAATGGTAGATACTCTGCGCTCGACATCACAGCAGTAGATCCCTTGTGCCTTGACATAGCAGAGTGTCGAGTTGTAAAGAGTGCCATTAGCGATAATTTCCCAATCATTACAAGCATTGACTTGAATCTTGATTCTCCACCTCAAAATATGAGGTCTTGGAACTTCCATAAGGCCAATTGGATTCGATTTACTGAGTGTCTAGAAACATACTGCACACAAATTACAGCCAGCAAGGACCTGGAATCTCTTATTCAGAATGTCATTTCTGGAGTACAGAAAGCAGCCAGGGCCTCCATTCCAAAAGGAAGGAAAAAGAATGACTGGGTGCCTTACTGGAGAGATCGTGGCATAGACAAACTGATACGGGAAAAAGATACAGCCAGACCAGACTTTGAAAAGTACAATAATGATGAAAACAGAAGAAAACTTATAGACATTAGTCGCAAGGTTGAGGAAGAGATTGCAGCATGTAGACAGGAAAAATGGGCTGATCTCTGCGGCAAGCTAGATCTGAGAAAATACTATCAGCACTGGCGAGTAATCAATGTTCTCAACAACCGTTGCAGTCAACAAAATAATGGACCAACGTCAAACGCTATTTCCTCTGGCGGACATACGTCTAAGACTGACAAGCAGGCTGTCAACTTACTGGCCCAACAGTATGAGCAAGCAAGCAGGCTGAGTTTCAGCAAAGAAGATAGAAAGCAAGGAAGGATCCATAAACAAGGGTTAAAGCAAAGTAAATCCTACAACCAAAAAATGCCTTTTCTAATAATATTACTTTGGAAGAACTCGATAGCGCAATTAATAGCCTTGACACTAAGAAGTCTCCTGGTATCGACCTCATCTTTGGATCAATGATCAAACACTTCGGTGTTCTTGCCAGAAGTACCCTTCTTCAGATTTTCAATCTTTCCTGGATTACTGGTAAGCTACCCACTGTTTAGAAAATGTCAGTCATTGTCCCAAATCTCAAACCTGGCAGGGAGGCGGCAAGCTGCAAAAATTATCGACCCATATCTCTAACAAGCACCTTATGTAAGATTATGGAAAAAATAATTCATTCCCGAATCATGGACTGGCTGATCAAGCAGAGAGTATTAGACTTTTACCAAACAGCTTATAGAGCCCAGCACAGCACTGTTGGCCAACTTGTTTACCTAGTGCAATCAATCATAGACGGACTTCAAGAGAAACCTCACAGGGAAACTACGGCAGTTTTCCGTGATCTGACTGCAGCCTTCGAAGTGTTTGGAGGCAGAAACTCATTGAAATTTTGCATTCCACTGGTATCTCAGGTAATATACTTTTATAGATCAATGACTTTCTAAGAGAAAGAAGATTTGCTGTGAGGGCAATGGAAAGCTTTCCAGGACGCATAGATCTTTGGCAGGAGTCCCGCATGGATCAGTCCTCAGCCCACTCCTTTTCCTACTATACATGAACACTATTCATGATCAAATTGGCAATGAGGCTAAAATTGCGTGCTATGCAGATGATATTGCCATTTGGCACTCGCATACTGACATCAAGGTCTCGGAAAATGTACTAAATGACAGTTTGGCCCATATTGAAGACTAGGCAAAAAATCTGAAACTGTTGTTAAATCCTGAGAAAACCAAATATTGTGTGTTTTCCACTGACAGGAGGAACAGATCAACCTTTCTCCACGAGTTAAAGATTAACAACTCAATTGTTGAAAAAGTCTCCCACCCCAAATACCTCGGCTTGACGCTAGATGCAGAATTGAGGATATATATTGAGAATATCCCAATAAAAGCTCTAAAAAAGTTCCGTTTGCTTTGGAAACTCTGTGGATCGACTTGGGGTTCCAGACCAAAGACACTTCTAAACACCTATACTGCGCTAAGAAGACCAATTCTCGAATATGCAGCACCCGTTTGGGCTTCATCGGCTTCCACCTCAACAGAGAAAATCGACTCTGTTCAGTACAGAGCGTCCAAAATTATTATCGGCGCTGTGTCTTCAACAAACAATACAACAGCTGAAAGTGAGTGTGGCCTACCATCATTAAAAAACAAGAGGAAGCTTGCCACTGTCTAATTTAAAAATAAAATTAGAAGCTATAATGAGCAGCATATCTCCAACATCACTTTCCACTCCTGGACAGCTAAAAATAGGCTGAAGAGATCCTCAACACTTCAGTTTGATTATGCCATAAGAAACAACATTAACTTGAAGCATTCATGCTTGAAATCATTCAAGAATCTTGTTTTCCAGTCAAACCACATCCCTCTGTTAAAATTATTTTAGACTTGCTTGAACCCTGCAAAAAACAGAGCCTAAGAGCACAATCAAAGGGAAGGGCATGGGTGCAATTCTCGGCCTATTGAGGCCTCTTTTAGTAACCGCCTACACAGACAATTCTTCTGACTCGAACTGCAATAGGGATGGCTCGGGTATATTTCTTAAGTACCCAGAAACTCAATTTCAAAGCACAAGGTCTCGGCAGGGTGAATTGCACCCAACTTTACATCCAAACTTATTGCAATCAGAACAGCCTTGGAAATCTACCTTACATGGACAGGAAGTGCTAACTCCGACGGTATTGTTGTGTTCTCGGATTGCAGATCTGCCCTTGAAGCCATCAGAGAGGGGAAAACTAGGCTCACTCAAGAAATCGCTTCTTTTATGTTCTACATTGGTGCAATGGGCAAATCATGTACCCTTCAGTGGATCCCGGCTCATGTTGACATCGAAGGAAATGAGGTGGCAGACTCCCTTGCCAAAGAAGCCAGAACACTCGATCCTGTAGCTTCATCTACTACGGTTTATGTCGCCAACGCAGTCGCAAAACAAAGGCTCTGTCCAAACCCAAAGAAAAAATACTCGCTGCCAGAATTGATTTACAGCAGAGAAATTACAAAAGTAATAGCAAGACTAAGGACAAAGCAATTTAAGGGCATAAAGATCCTTAAAAGATGAAGATCTGCCCGATGGTTCCAGAACATATGAAGATTGCAGGCACTGCCCAGGCACGCAACTGGACCCCAAGCACCTTTTCACCTGCCCTTCCATTGTTCGTGTCCTCTTCAAAATAGACAATGACTGCAGTATGGTACTCGAATAGCGCCATTAACATTGCCAAGGCTGTAATTCATGCATTTGGCAGTATTAAAATTTTCTCCCCTAATTGTATTTGCCATACACGACAACAACAACAAGAACAATGATAAATTGAAATTTTTTGTATAGGTAGCCTGCTCTAACTAGTAAAATTAATTAAAACACACACACACACACACACACACACACACACACACACACACACATATATATATATATATATATATATATAAATGTGTATGTGATAAGACTTTATTAATAGATGAAGGGTATTATAAAAGTATTTGAATTAAGTATTCACTATCTGAAAATCAGGTTTTATATAACAAACCTAATAGTTAATGTGACCGGGCCTTGAAGAGCTCCGCGGCGTTGTGTAGGCAATATAAGGACACAGTGTTAGTTACTTGTCCAACCGTAGTAAACGAAGAAAAGCGTGTAAAAATTATTAAAATATTATTTACAAAATATTAAATAATAGCATTAAAAATATATGTTTAATTCGGTTCGTTAGGTTTTCAATTTCCAATACTCGTTGTTATAGCCCCCGTTCGTAAGAGATATTTATGCACGATAGTACAATGTAACTTCCATAATAAGTCAGTAAGTCAGTAGCCTCCATAATACCTAAATTCCTTTTTTACAATTTGAAAAAAAGATATTATACAGTTTGTCCACTTTTCATTCAGAATCAACAAACAGTTGACAAACACATAAAAGACATGTAAAGTTTTTTTTTTTTTTTTTTAAATGTACAGCTATAAAATATCTTGATTTACTTTGAAATTGCTTTTGTTGAAGAAGTAATCCTTTAAATGTCTGTGCCACCACTTATTTTAATTTGGTCATTGTGTTGACGAAACAGGTTTCTTATCATTGATTACGATAATTATTGATTGATACTGAAAACGCGTTACATAACGCGAACATTGGAGTTTGTAGAAGCAGGTAGGGAGGTGAACTCGGAGCAGAGCGCTCATCCGTTTTAAGGCAATTAAAATGGAGCTCAGAGGCAAACTCATGTAGCTTGAATGTGGCTTCGTTAGAGCGACCGCGTACTTCCCTCGCAATCTTGCCTTAACAGTCTAGTGAAAGTGTTAGTGGAAGCCGCATTGATTAGTTAGAGCAGGTCGTTATCTATTTACTTCCCTCGTTCATTATTATGCTAAGACCACAACTGCAGGTCAATGCTATGGACTCTTCATTATGGTAGCCGTAGGCTTAAGCCGGATGAACAACATGTAGTTCTACACCAAGCATAGAGGATGTGCAACATGTATCTCCACAAAAAACAGACCGAATCTACAACATATAGCTCTACAATCTACAGACCTGATGAACAACAGGTAGCTCTACAACTGATCGACCAGGGTACAGCATGTAGCTCTACACCCTACAGACTGAATGTACTACATATACGTGGCTCTACACCAAACAGACAGGATATACAGCATGTAGCTCCACACCAAACAGATCGAATATACAACATGTAGCTCTACACCAAAAAGACAAGATGTATAACATGTAGCTCCACACCAAAGAGACCGAATATACAACATGTAGCTCTACACCAAACAGACCGGATGTACAACATTCAGCTCTATACCCAACTGACAGGATATACAAGATATAGCTCTCTACAACCGACGAACCGGTTGTACAGCATATAGCTCTACACCCTACAGATTGGATGTACAATATGTAACTCTACACCAAGGGTAGAGGATGTACAACATGTAGCTTTACACCAAACAGACCGAATATACAACATGTAGCTTTACACCAAACAGACAGGATGTATAACATGTAGCTCTACAACCGATGGAACAGGGTACAACATGTAGCTCTACACCCTACAGATTGGATGTACAATATGTAACTATACATCAAGCATAGAGAATGTACAGCACGTAGCTGACCAGATCAGACCAAACAGACCAGATGTATAGCATGTAGCTCTACACCAAACAGACTGGATGAATAACATGTAGCTCTACAATTAACAGACAGGATGACAACATGTAACTGTACACCTTAAAGACCGGATGTACAACATTCATATACCCAACTGACAGGATGTACAAGATTTAGCTTTCTACAACCGACGGACCGGTTGTACAGCATGTAGCTCTACACCCTACAGACCAGATGTACAACATATAGCTCTACAACCTATAGACATTATGTACAACATGTAGCTCTACAACCTATAGACATTATGTACAACATGTAGCTCTACACCAAAAACACAGTATGTACAACCTGTATCTCTAGACCAAACATACCGGATGTACAATATGTAGCTCTACACTCTAAACATCGGATGTACAAAATGTGGCTCTAAGCCTAACCTGCCAGAATAACATGTAGCAATACTATCAACGGACCGGATGTATAGCTTGTAGCTTTACACCCGACCGTCAGGTTTATACAAAATAATGCTCTACACACTACTGACCGGCTGTACAACGTGTAGCTCTACACCTGAAGGACCTGAAGTACAACATGAAGCTCTTCAACCGATAGAACGGATGTACACATTTAGCACTGCACCGGAGAGACCGGATGTACAACATGTAGCTCAATAACAAACAGCCCAGATGTAAAACATATACATCTTATTCGACTGACCGAATGTAGCTCTACACCCAACAGACCGGATGTACAACATGTAGCTCAATAACAAACAGCCCAGATGTAAAACATATACATCTTATTCGACTGACCGAATGTAGCTCTACACCCAACAGACCGGATGTACAACATGTAGCTCAATAACAAACAGCCCAGATGTAAAACATATACATCTTATTCGACTGACCGAATGTAGCTCTACACCCAACAGACCGGATGTACAACATGTAGCTCAATAACAAACAGCCCAGATGTAAAACATACATCTTATTCGACTGACCGAATGTAGCTCTACACCCAACAGACCTGATGTACAACGTGTAGCTCTATATCAAACAGATAATTTTGTTGAAATGGTGTATCATGCCAAGTGTTGTAGTCTCTATCTAAATGTCCGTATGAAGTAAGTATATGAGGAATTACACAATACGCTTTCAGGGATAGTAAAATTATTTTATATAATCATGTCTTGTGAGGTAATGAATTCTTTTTAACACGAAAGTGCTTATTGTGATTCATACAACTCAATAATATGATACCTTTAACAAACAATGTTTTTGTTTGTTCTTTGTTGTTTTTTCTTTTTAATTTCCATGGCTAATGTGCTCTTCACTATAATGAGACCCCTATATAATCAAAATTGTATATTAAGCAGCTGTGTTATGTTAATCAATTCAATTACTTTGTGTGTATTTTTAGTCCTTTTTTGTTATAATAAATGTTTTTCCTGACTCTACACACAAAAGACTGGAAGTAGAAATATAGCTCTACACCCGACGACCAAATGAACAACATGTAGCTCTACACCCGATAGACTAGATGTATGACATGTAGCTCTACACCCGACGACCAAATGAACAACATGTAGCTCTACACCCGACGACCAGATGTACAACATGCAGCTCTACACCCGACGACCAGATGTACAACATGCAGCTCTACACTCGTTAGACCGGATTTTCAGCATGTAGCTCTACATCCAAAGGACCGGATTTATAACCTGTAGCTCTATATCCAACAGTCCAGATGTACAACATATAGCTCTGCACCCTACAGCCTGGATGTACACACCAAGTGAATAACACAACATATAGCTCTGCACCGGAGACACGGGATGTACAACATGCAGCTCTACACTCGTTAGACCGGATTTTCAGCATGTAGCTCTACATCCAAAGGACCGGATTTATAACCTGTAGCTCTATATCCAACAGTCCAGATGTACAACATATAGCTCTGCACCCTACAGCCTGGATGTACACACCAAGTGAATAACACAACATATAGCTCTGCACCGGAGACACGGGATGTACAACATGCAGCTCTACACTCGTTAGACCGGATTTTCAGCATGTAGCTCAACATCCAAAGGACCGGATTTATAACCTGTAGCTCTATATCCAACAGTCCAGATGTACAACATATAGCTCTGCACCCTACAGCCTGGATGTACACACCAAGTGAATAACACAACATATAGCTCTGCACCGGAGACACGGGATGTACAACATGCAGCTCTACACTCGTTAGACCGGATTTTCAGCATGTAGCTCAACATCCAAAGGACCGGATTTATAACCTGTAGCTCTATATCCAACAGTCCAGATGTACAACATATAGCTCTGCACCCTACATCCTGGATGTACACACAAAATGAATAACACAACATATAGCTCTGCACCGGAGACACGGGATGTACAACATGTAGCTCAATAACAAACAGCCCGGATGTGCAACATATAGATCTTCCCCGATAGACTAGGTATAGAACATGTTGCTTCGCACTTGCCAGGCCGGGTGTACAACATGTAGCTCTACATCCGGCAGCCTCCGAGCTAGGTGTACAACAAATAGATCTACCTGCCGACAGACTGAATGTACGGGTTGTTCTACACCAGCCAGACTTGCTGCACAACATGTAGCTCTACATCCAGCAGACCAGATGTACAACATGTAGCTCTACATCCGGCAGACCGGATATACAACATGTAGCTACACCCGCCAAGCTAGCTTTACAACATGTATATCTAGATGTAGAACACCCGGCAGACTAGGTGTAGAACCTTTTCCTCTACACCTGGCAGACCCGGCAGTTCCTTTTTGAATCCTATATAATGTATTCATCCGTCATAAAGTGAGGGTGGTCTGGGAGTATTTCAAGCCTATGCATATGTGTATATTTGAGCCTATGTAAAGTATACAATGGTTTTAAGGTCTATGGGAGATGGTCCTTTGTAATTCCGATATAACGCATTCGTTTGGCGACGGGGGGTAATCCTATGTATATGTGTATATTTGAGCCTATGTAAAGTATACAATGGTTTTAAGGTCTATGGGAGATGGTCCTTTGTAATTCCGATATAACGCATTCGTTTGGCGACGGGGGGTAATCCTATGCATATGTGTATATTTGAGCCTATGTAAAGTATACAATGGTTTTAAGGTCTATGGGAGATGGTCCTTTGTAATTCCGATATAACGCATTCGTTTGGCGACGGGGGGTAATCCTATGTATATGTGTATATTTGAGCCTATGTAAAGTATACAATGGTTTTAAGGTCTATGGGAGATGGTCCTTTGTAATTCCGATATAACGCATTCGTTTGGCGACGGGGGGTAATCCTATGTATATGTGTATATTTGAGCCTATGTAAAGCTTACAATGGTATTTAATTCTGTGGTAGATGGTCCAATATGAATCCTATAAAACGCTTTCCCTAATTTTGAGTTGATGGTGGATGTTTGAAGCCAATGTAAAGCTTACAATGGTATTTAAGTCTGTAGGAGATCATATTTTGTGAATCCTATTTAACGCTTCCTGCGTCCCTAATAGAGATTTAACTGTGGGTATTTGAAGCCTATGTAAAGCTTACAATGGTCTTTAATTATGTGGGAGATGATCCTTTGTGAATCCTATCTAACGCTTCCTGCGTCCCTAATTGGGAGTTGACTGTGGGTATTTGAAGCTAATGTAAGGATTACAATGGTCTTTAAGCTTGTGGGAGATGATCCTTTGTGAATCCTATCTAACGCTTCCTGCGTCCCTAATTGGAAGTTGACTGTGGGTATTTGAAGCCAATGTAAAGCTTACAATGGTCTTTAAGTCTGTGGGAGTTGGTTTTTGTGAACCCGATAGAATGCATTCCTTCGGCGACTGGGGGTATTCGAAAACATATAAAGGTCACAATGGTCTACAAGTCTGTTGAACTTGTCCCTTTTTGATCCCTATATAATTAATTTGTGGCCTTTGGTCTTAAATTTTTGTTTGGTCTATTATTTTACTCTCTTGGGTATTGTTAATGAAGTGGTGTTTGTAGCCTAAGTAATGTATTCTCTATTTTAAGGTCTGTGTGGATTGGTTTTTTTGTAGCTAAATTAAGGTACTATTTGGGGTAATTTTGTTGAAATGGTATATCATGGCAAGTGTTGTGGTCTCTATCTAAATGTCCGTATGAAGTAAGTATATGAGGAATTACACAATACGCTTTCAGGGATAGTAAAATTATTATATATAATCGTGTCTTGTGAGGTAATGATTTTTTTTTAACACGAAAGTGCTTAATTGTGATTCATACAACACAATAATATGATACCTTTAACAAACAATGTTTTTGTTTGTTCTTTGTAGTTTTTTTTTTAAAATTTCCATGGCTAATGTGCTCTTCACTGGACCCCTATATAATCAAAATTGTATATTAAGCAGCTGTGTTATGTTAATCAATTCAATTACTTTGTGTGTATTTTTAGTCCTTTTTTTGTTATAATAAATGTTTTTCCTGACTTAAAAATGTTATCAATTTAAGAAACATAATTTTTTTAATGTTTATAGATTGTTTTGCGAATACAATATTAGTTATTCCTTTGACTTGTGCATTGTTACTTTAACCTTACAAAACCAACGATACAGCATTAACTTTAGAAATTATGTTTTTAAAACACACAAAAGTAGAATTAGAGAGATTTCTAAAGGTGTAGATAACTAATTTTGTTCATACAAAACGCCGGAATTGTCTCCCAGCTGATAATCTAATTTGATTAAATACTTTGTAACATCTACGAATAAAGCATACTGTGTTTGATTTTCAAGTATTTATATATTTATCTGAGCGATCTAATAAGAAACTAAAAGTCTCATCTTTGTAAACAAAACTATAAAAAAACAAAATGATTTGTGTAACAGTGTTGCTGAAAACAATAAAGATTTTCAATGTTTATAGAATTTGCTAACAAGGTATTCGTGTCAGCCCACTTACGGCGTTCGTAAGGTACCAAGGATTGTAGGATGCTTTATTGTAGGATGCTCCTTTAATTCTTACCACATTATAGACTTATCGTATATAGAATTTCATGTAAGCTATATTTGAAGGTTAGGCCTACCTGATTCTAGAGCACACTCGCCTTTTGTCAATGTGACGTCTCCTTTGTACTGCCTGGTCCTAGCACTAGGGCTCGTTGCTAGGCTACGGGCCGCTCATGCGTACAACACATCCTAGTTCCTGGACTGACAGATTCTCCTAAATTTATATCATTACATGCTTTTTGTGTACAAAAAAAGTATAAAATGAAAGCGTCAAACGCCTAGCAAACAAACATTACCTATTGGCCGATAAAACTTCACAAAGGATTATTTCATGAAAAAAAACGTTATTCCAGATCTAATGTCATAAATAAATATGAAAACAAGTTAAATGGAAAGTTATTAAATTAATAATTGGAACAAAAATATTTTAATAATTGATTTCTTCAATAAAAAGCATTTCAATAAAAAAAAATCATTTCCATTAAATACTTTAATTATGAAAATTATTTATTGATTGAAACCCAGTTTATTTATTACATCACAGCACTGCTTCACAAATACTACTGTAAAATGTATTTTTAAGAGCCTATTTATTTATGTAGTTATTTATTTATGTAGTTATTTATTTACATTTATTTATTTAAAGATTTTTCCGGGTCATAACGGGTATATTTTAGACAAGCGACCCTACTCTCTGATGTCCTCACGATAATTTTCCCCTATTTTAGTTCCCAGGGGTGCATTTACCCTTTAGACCTACCTGAAACAATCTTCCCATTGAGGTCGACCTCACGTGGTCTGACAAACCCTATTTCCTTTACGTTTCTACCTGCATTCATGACCCTCTTTCAGCCCACGTAAGCAAAAATAGTCATACTACCTGACAGACTTGAAAGTATACATACAAATAAAAACCTATCCTGGACAAAGAATACGTGAATAAAACCAGCTTTCCTTGATCTGTTAAAGGGGGAAATTTCATAAAAAGTGTTACTGTATAAATAAAGTTTCACGATATACAGAAATATATTATAACATGAAATCAAAATTATTTTAATAACAAAAAACTATCTTCATTTACGATATTATTGTTTTTTTGTACTTATATTAACTATGGTCTTTAATTTTTTTTAAAATCCTGTATTACATAATACGTTTACGTTCCATGTAAAGAAATATATAAGAAAGTAATAGTTTATAAATATGAATAAATTTTTATTAAAATATTTTATTAATTTTATTTATTGAAGTGGTTAACAAATTATTAAGTTCATTAGTCTTTTCTAGATCGAATTCAATTTCAAATAATAGTGATTGAAAATTTAAAAATTCCGTATATCTTTTGTTCAACTCTACAATGAGCTATTTAATGTTACTTTATTATTTATAAATACGATCCAAGCCTACTTGTTTATATGTGTCCCTTACCTTCCCCCATTCTCCCACTTTCCTATATGAGTTATAAATGATTTTATTCAATTGCTTCAATGTTCTTAAATATAAAATATCTGAAAAGATTCAGCAAAATACGATTTTTATTGAAATCACAACTTCTTTACCTGCGGTGAACAAACATGAAAATCATTGATTTCGCGTCACGCTATTTCTGTCGCTTCCCTTCCCCCACTCACCCACTCTTCTATATGAGGTACAAATGATTTTTTTCAATTGCTTCAATGTTCTTAAATATAAAATATCTGAAACGATTCAGCAAAATGCGATTTTTATTGAAATCACAACTTCTTTACCTGCGGTAAACAATCATGAAAATCATTGTTTTCGCGTCACGCTATTTCTGTCGCTTTACTTCCCCCACTCTCCCACTCTTCTATATGAGGTACAAATGATTTTTTTCAATTGCTTCAATGTTCTTAAGTATAAAATATCTGAAACGGTTCAGCCAAAAACGATTTTTATTGAAATCATAACTTCTTTACCTGCGGTCAACAAACATGAAAATCATTGCTTCCGCGTCACTCTATTTCTGTCGATTCCCTTCCCCCACTCTCCCACTCTACCAATATGAGTTACAGATGTTTTTTCCAGTTGTTTCAATGTTCCTAAATATAAAATATCTGAAACGGTTCATCCAAAAACGATCTTTATTGAAATCATAACCTCTTTACCTGTGGTGAAAAAACTTGAAAATCATTGCTTCGCCTCACGCTATTTCTGTCGTTTCCCTTTCCCCACTCTTCCAATATGAGTTACAGATGATATCTTACAATTGCTTCAATGTTCTTAAATATAAAATATGTGAAACGGTTCAGCCAAAAACGATTATCATAGAAATCATAACTTCATTACCCGCGGTGAACAAACATGAAAAGCATTGCTTTCGCCTCACGCTATTTCGGTCGCTTGGCTTCCCCCACTCCCCCACTCTTCCATTTGAGTTAAAGATGGTTTTATCCAATTGCTTCAATGTTCCTAAATATAAAATATCTGAAACGGTTCATCTAAAAACGATCTTTATTGAAATCATAACTTCATCACTCGCGGTCAATAAACATCAAAATCATTGCTTTAGCGTCACGCTATTTCTGCTTCCCTTCCCCCACTCTCCCACTCTTCGAATATGAGTTACAGATGTTTTTTTCCAATTGCTTCAATGTTCCTAAATATAAAATAACTGAAACGGTTCATCCATAAACGATTTTTATTGACATCATAACTTCTTTACCCGCGGTGAGCAAACATTAAAAATCATTGCTTTCGCCTCACACTATTTCTGTCGCTTCCTTTCCCCCACTCTGCCACTGTTCTATATGAGGTACAAATGATTTTTTTCAATTGCTTCAATGCTCTTAAATATAAAATATCTGAAACGGTTCAGCCAAAAACGATTCTTATTGAAATCATAACTTCTTTACTCGCATTCAACAAACATCAAAATCATTGCTTTCGCCTCACGCTATTTCTGCGCTTCCCTTCTCCCACTCTTCCATATGAGTTACAGATGATTATTTTCAATTGCTTCAATGTTCTTAAATATAAACTATCTGAAACGGTTCATCCAAAAACAATTTTTATTGAAATTATAACTACTTTACCTGCGGTGAACAAACATGAAAATCATTGCTTCCGCGTCACTCTATTTCTGTCGATTCCCTTCCCCCCACTCTCCCACTCTTCCAATATGAGTTACAGATGTTTTTATCCAGTTGTTTCAATGTTCCTAAATATAAAATGTCTGAACCGGTTCATCCAAAAACGATCTTTATTCAAATCATAACTTCTTTACTCGCAGTCAACAAACATCAAAATCATTGCTTTCGCCTCACGCTATTTCTGCCGCTTCCCTTCTCCCACTCTTCCACATAAGTTACAGATGATTGCTTTCAATTGCTTCAATGTTCTTAAATATAAACTATCTGAAACGGTTCAACCAAAAACGATTTTTATTGAAATCATAACTTCTTTACCTGTTTTGAAAAAACTTGAAAATCATTGCTTCGCCTCACGCTATTTCTGTCGATTCCCTTTCCCCACTCTTCCAATATGAGTTACAGATGATATCTTTCAATTGCTTCAATGTTCTTAAATATAAAATATCTGAAACGGTTCAGCCAAAAACGATTCTTATTGAAATCACAACTTCTTTACTCGCGGTCAACAAATATCAAAATCATTGCTTTCGCCTCACACTATTTCTGCGCTTCCCTTCTCCCACTCTTCCATATGAGTTACAGATGATTATTTTCAATTGCTTCAATGTTCTTAAAAATAAACTATCTGAAACGGTTCAGCCAAAAACAATTTTTATTGAAATTATAACTACTTTACCTGCGGTGAACAAACATGAATATCATTGCTTTCGCGTCAAGCTATTTGTGTTGTTTCCCTTCCCCCACTCTCCCACCTTTCTATATGACGTACAAATGATTTTTTTCAATTGCTTCAATGTTCTTAAATATAAAATATCTGAAGGGATTCAGCAAAATTCGATTTTTATTGAAATCACACCTTCTTTACCTGCGGTGAACAAACATGAAAATCATTGCTTTCGCGTAACGCTATTTCTGTCGCTTCCCTTCCCCTACTCTCCCACTCTTCTATATGAGTTACAAGTGATTTTTTTCAATTGCTCCAATGTTCTTAAATATAAAATATCTGAAACGGTTCAGCCAAAAACAATTTTTATTGAAATCATAACTTCTTTACCTGCGGTGAAAAAACTTGAAAACCATTGCTTCGCCTCACGCTATTTCTGTCGATTCCCTTTCCCCACTCTTCCAATATGAGTTACAGATGATATCTTTCAATTGCTTCAATGTTCCTAAATATAAAATATCAGAAACGGTTCATCTAAAAACGATCTTTATTGAAATCATAACTTCATCACTCGCGGTCAATAAACATCAAAATCATTGCTTTCGCGTCACACTATTTCTGCTTCCCTTCCCCCACTCTCCCACTCTTCGAATATGAGTTACAGATGTTTTTTCCAATTGCTTCAATGTTCCTAAATATAAAATATCTGAAACGGTTCATCTAAACACGATTTTTATTGAAATCATAACTTCTTTACCCGCGGTACACCAACATCAAAATCATTGCTCTCGCCTCACGCTATTTCTGCCGCTTCCCTTCTCCCACTCTTCCATATGAGTTTCAGAGGATTGTTTTCAATTGCTTCAATGTTCTTAAATATAAAATATCTGAAACGGGTCAGCCAAAAACGATTTTTATTGAAATCATAACATCTTTACCTGCGGTGAACAAACATGAAAATCATTGCTTTCGCGTCACTATATTTCTGTTTATTCCCTTCCCTCAATCTCCCACTCTTCCAATATGAGTTACAAATGTTTTTTTCCAGTTGCTTCAATGTTTCTAAATATAAAATATCTGAAACGGTTCATCCAAAAACGATCTTTATTAAAATCATAACTTCTTTACTCGCGGACAACCAACATCAAAATCATTGCTCTCGCCTCACGCTCTTTCTCTCGCTTTCCTTCTCCGAGTCTTCCATATGAGTTACAGATGATTATTTTCAATTGCTTCAATGTTCTTAAATATAAACTATCTGAAACGGTTCATCCAAAAACGAATTTTATTGAAATCATAACTTCTTTACCCGCGGTGAACATACATGAAAATCATTGCTTTCGCGTCACGCTATTTCTGTCGCTTTACTTCCCCCACTCTCCCACTGTTCTATATGAGGTACAAATGATTTTTTTCAATTGCTTCAATGTTCTTAAATATAAAATATCTGAAACGGTTCAGCCAAAAACGATTCTTATTGAAATCATAACTTCTTTACTCGCGGTCAACAAACATCAAAATCATTGCTTTCGCCTCACGC
This sequence comes from Prosapia bicincta, assembly GCA_036971475.1. Classification (NCBI taxonomy): domain Eukaryota; kingdom Metazoa; phylum Arthropoda; class Insecta; order Hemiptera; family Cercopidae; genus Prosapia; species Prosapia bicincta. Next base: position 24,621,246 of record JBAIZL010000007.1, on the reverse strand, counting down.
TCTTTCTGCGCTTCCCTTCTCCCACTCTTCCATATGAGTTACAGATGATTATTTTCAATTGCTTCAATGTTCTTAAATATAAACTATCTGAAACGGTTCAGCCAAAAACAATTTTTATTGAAATTATAACTACTTTACCTGCGGTGAACATACATGAAAATCATTGCTTTCGCCTCACGCTATTTTTGCGCTTCCCTTCCCCCACTCTTCCATATGAGTTACAGATGATTTTATTCAATTGCTTCAATATTCTTAAGTATAAAATATCTGAAACGGTTCATCCATAGACGATTTTTATTGAAATCATTACTTCTTTACCCGCGGTGAACAAACATGAAAATCATTGCTTTCGCCTCATGCTATTTCTGTCGCTTCCATTCCCCCACTCTTCCATATGAGTTACAGATGATTATTTTCAATTGCTTCAATGTTCTTAAATATAAATTATCTAAAACGGTACATCTATGAACGATTTTTATTGAAATCATAACTTCTTTACCCGCGGTGAACAAACATGAAAATCATTGCTTTCCCCTCACGCTATTTCTGTCGCTTCCCTTCTCCCACTCTCCCACTCTTCCAATATGAGTTACAGATGATATTTTTCAATTGCTTCAATGTTCATAAATATAAAATATCTGAAACGGTTCAGCCAAAAAGGATTATTATTGAAATCATAACTTCTTTACACGCGGTGTACAAACATGAAAATCATTGTTTTCGCCTCGCGCTATTTCTGTCGCTTACCTTCTCCCACTCTTCCACATGAGTTACAGATGATTGCTTTCAATTGCTTCAATATTTTTAAATATAAACTATCAGAAACGGTTCATCCATAAACCAATTTTATTGAAATCATAACTTCTTTACCCGCAGTGAACAAACAAGAAAATCATTGCTTTCGCCTCACGCTATTTCTGCTTCCCTTCCCCCACTCTCCCACTCTTCTAATAAGAGTTACAGATGATATTTTTCAATTACTTCAATGTTCTTAAATATAAAATATCTGAAACGGTTCATCCAAAAACGAGTTTTATTGAAATAATAATTTCTCTACCCGCGGTTAACATACATGAAAATCATTGCTTACGCCTCACGCTATTTCTGCTTCCCTTCCCCCACTCTCCCACTCTTCTAATATGAGTTACAGTTGATATTTTTCAATTGCTTCAATGTTCTTAAATATAAAATATCTGAAACGGTTCAGCCAAAAACGATTATTATAGAAATCATAACTTCTTTACCCGCGGTGAACAAACATGAAAATCATTGCTTTCGCCTCACGCTATATCGGTCGCTCGGCTTCCCCCACTCCCCCACTCTTCCAAATGAGTTAAAGATGTTTTTATCCAATTGCTTTAATGTTCCTAAATAAAAATATCTGAAACGGTTCATCTAAATACGATTTTTATTGAAATCATAACTTCTTTACCCGCGGTGAACAAACATGAAATCATTTCTTTCGCCTCACACTATTTTTGCCGCATCCCTTCTCCCACTCTTCCATATGAGTTACAGAGGATTGTTTTCAATTGCTTCAATGTTCTTAAATATAAAATTACTGAAACGGGTCAGCCAAAAACGATTTTTATTGAAATCATAACTACTTTACCCCGGTGAACAAACATGAAAATCATTGCTTTCGCGTCACTCTATTTCTATTGATTCAATTCCCCCAATCTCCCACTCTTCCAATATGAGTTACAAATGTTTTTTCCAGTTGCTTCAATGTTCCTAAATATAAAATATCTGAAACGGTTCATCCAAAAACGATCCTTATTGAAATCATAACTTCTTTACTCGCGGTCAACAAACACCAAAATCTTTGCTCTCGCCTCACGCTCTTTCTGTCGCTTTCCTTCTCCCACTCTTCCATATGAGTTACAGATGATTATTTTCAATTGCTTCAATGTTCTTAAATATAAACTATCTGAAACGGTTCATCCAAAAACGAATTTTATTGAAATCATAACTTCTTTACCCGCGGTGAACATACATAAAAATCATTGCTTTCGCCTACGCTATTTCTGTCGTTTCCCTCCCCCCACTCTCCCACTGTTCTATATGAGGTACAAATGATTTTTTTCAATTGCTTCAATGTTCTTAAATATAAAATATCTGAAACGGTTCAGCCAAAAACGATTTTTATTGAAATCATAACTTCTTTACTCGCGGTCAACAAACATCAAAATCATTGCTCTCGCCTCACGCTCTTTCTGTCACTTGCCTTTCCCCACTCCCCCACTCTTAAATATGAGTTAAAGATGTTTTTTTCCAATTGCTTCAATGTCCCTAAATATAAAATATCTGAAACGGTTCATCTAAAAACGATCTTTATTGAAATTATAACTTCATTACTCGCGGTCAACAAACATGATAATCATTGCATTCGCGTCACGCTATTTCTGTCGCTTCCCTTCCCCCACTCCCTCACTCTTCCATATGAGTTATAGATGATATTTTTCAATTGTTTCGATGTTCTTAAATATAAATTATCTGAAACGGTTCATCCATAATCGATTTTAATTGAAATTATAATTTCATTACCCGCGGTGAACAAACATGAAAATCAATGCCTTCGCCTCACGCTATTTCTGTCGCTTCCCTTCCCCCACTCTTCCAATATGAGTTATAGATGATATCTTTCAATTGCTTCAATTTTCTTAAATATAAAATATCTGAAACGGTTCATCCATAAACGATTTTAATTTTAATCATAATTTCGTTATCCGCGGTGAACAAACATGAAAATCATTACTTTCGCCTCACGCTATTTCTGTCGCTTGCCTTCCCCCACTCCCCCACTCTTCCATATGAGTTAAAGATGTTTTTTTCCAATTGCTTCAATGTCCCTAAATATAAAATATCTGAAACGGTTCATCTAAAAACGATCTTTATTGAAATCATAACTTCATTACTCGCGGTCAACAAACATCAAAATCATTGCATTCGCGTCACGCTATTTCTGTCGCTTCCCTTCCCCCACTCTCCCATTCTTCCAATATGAGTTACAGATAACATTTTTCAATTGCTTCAATGTTCTTAAATATAAAATATCTGAAACGGTTCAACCAAAAACGATTTTTATTGAAATCATAACTTCTTTACCTGCGGTCAACAAACATCAAAATCATTGCTTTCGCCTCACGCTATATCTGTCGCTTCCCTTCTCCCACTCTTCCACATGAGTTACAGATGATTGCTTTCAATTGCTTCAATGTTCTTAAATATAAACTATCTGAAACGGTTCATCTATAAACGATTTTTATTGAAATCATAACTTCTTTACTTGCGTTGACAAACATGAAAATCATTGCTTTCGTCTCACGCTATTTCTGTCACTTGCTTTTCCCCACTCCCCCACTCTTAAATATGAGTTAGAGATGTTGTTTCCAATTGCTTCAATGTCCCTAAATATAAAATATCTGAAACGGTTCATCTAAAAACGATCTTTATTGAAATTATAACTTCATTACTCGCGGTCGACAATCATCAAAATCATTGCATTCGCCTCACGCTATTTCTGTCGCTTCCCTTCCCCCCTCCCTCACTCTTCCATATGAGTTACAGATGATATTTTTCAATTGTTTCGATGTTCTTAAATATAAAATTACTGAAACGGTTCATCCATAATCGATTTTAATTGAAATTATAATTTCATTACCCGCGGTGAACAAACATGAAAATCAATGCCTTCGCCTCACGCTATTTCTGTCACTTCCCTTCCCCCTTTCTCCCACTCTTCCAATATGAGTTACAAATGATATCTTTCAATTGCTTCAGTGTTCTTAAATATAAACCATCTGAAACGGTTTATCAAAAACGATTTTTATTGAAATCATAACTTCTTTACCCGCGGTGAACAAACATGAAAATCATTGCTTTCGCCTCACGCTATTTATGTCGCTTGCCTTCCCCCACTCCCCCACTCTTCCATACGAGTTACAGATGATATTTTTCAATTGTTTCGATGTTCTTAAATATAAATTATCTGAAACGGTTCATCCATAAACGATTTTTATTGAAATCATAACTTCTTTACCCGCGGTGAACAAACATGAAAATCATTGCTTTCGCCTCACGCTATTTCTGTCGCTTGCCTTCCCCCACTCCCCCACTCTTCCATATGAGTTACAGATGATTGTTTTCAATTGCTTCAAAGTTCTTAAATATAAACTATCTGAAACGGTTCAGCCAAAAACGATTTTTATTGAAATCATAATTTCGTTACCCGCGGAGAACAAACATGAAAATCATTGCTTTAGCGTCACGCTATTTCTGCTTCCCTTCCCCCACTCTCCCACTCTTCCATATGAGTTAAAGATGTTTTTTTCCAATTGCTTCAATGTTCCTAAATATAAAATATCTGAAACGGTTCATCTAAAAACTATCTTTATTGAAATCATAACTTCATTACTCGCGGTCAACAAACATCAAAATCATTGCATTCGCGTCACGCTATTTCTGTCGCTTCCCTTCCCCCACTCTCCCATTCTTCCAATATGAGTTACAGATAACATTTTTCAATTGCTTCAATGTTCTTTAATATAAAATATCTGAAACGGTTCTACCAAAAACGATTTTTATTGAAATCATAACTTCTTTACCTGCGGTGAACAAACATCAAAATCATTGCTTTCGCCTCACGCTATTTCTGTCGCTTCCCTTCTCCCACTCTCCCACATGAGTTACAGATGATTGCTTTCAATTGCTTCAATGTTGTTAAATATAAACTATCTGAAACGGTTCATCTATAAACGATTTTTATTGAAATCATAACTTCTTTACCCGCGGTGAACAAACATGAAAATCATTGCTTTCGCCTCACGCTATTTCTGTCGCTTGCCTTCCTCCACTACCCCACTCTTCCATATGAGTTACAGATGATATTTTTCAATTGTTTCGATGTTCTTAAATATAAAATATCTGAAACGGTTCATCTAAAAACGATCTTTATTGAAATTATAACTTCATTACTCGCGGTCAACAAACATCAAAATCATTGCTTTCGCCTCGCGCTATTTCTGACGCTTCCCTTCCCCCACTCTCCCATTCTTCTAATATGAGTTACAGATAATATTTTTCAATTGCTTCAATTTCTTAAATATAAATTATCTGAAACGGTTCATCCATAATCGATTTTATTTGAAATCATAATTCCATTACCCGCGGTGAACAAACATGAAAATCAATGCCTTCGCCTCACGCTATTTCTGTCGCTTCCCTTCCCCCACTCTTCCAATATGAGTTATAGATGATATCTTTCAATTGCTTCAATTTTCTTAAATATAAAATATCTGAAACGGTTCATCAATAGACGATTTTAATTTTAATCATAATTTCGTTACCCGCGGTGAACAAACATGAAAATTATTACTTTCGCCTCACGCTATTTCTGTCGCTTGCCTTCCCCCACTCCCCCACTCCCCCACTCTTCCATATGAGTTAAAGACGTTTTTTTTCCAATTGCTTCAATGTCCCTAAATATAAAATATCTGAAACTGTTCATCTAAAAACGATCTTTATTGAAATCATAACTTCATTACTCGCGGTCAACAAACATCAAAATCATTGCATTCGCGTCACGCTATTTCTGTCGCTTCCCTTCCCCCACTCTCCCATTCTTCCAATATGAGTTACAGATAACATTTTTCAATTGCTTCAATATTCTTAAATATAAAATATCTGAAACGGTTTAACCAAAAACGATTTTTATTGAAATCATAACTTCTTTACATGCGGTCAACAAACATCAAACTCATTGCCTCCGCCTCGCGCTATTTCTGTCGCTTCCCTTCTCCCACTCTTCCACATGAGTTACAGATGATTGCTTTCAATTGCTTCAATGTTCTTAAATATAAACTATCTGAAACGGTTCATCTATAAACGATTTTTATTGAAATCATAACTTCTTTACCCGCGTTGAACAAACATGAAAATCATTGCTTTCGCCTCACGCTATTTCTGTCACTTGCCTTTCCCCACTCCCCCACTCTTAAATATGAGTTAGAGATGTTTTTTTCCAATTGCTTCAATGTCCCTAAATATAAAATATCTGAAACGGTTCATCTAGAAACGATCTTTATTGAAATTATAACTTCATTACTCGCGGTCAACAAACATCAAAATCATTGCTTTCGACTCGCGCTATTTCTGACGCTTCCCTTCCCCCACTCTCCCATTCTTCTAATATGAGTTACAGATAATATTTTTCAATTGCTTCAATTTCTTAAATATAAAATATCTGAAATGGTTCATCCATAAACGATTTTAATTTTAATCATAATTTCGTTACCCGCGGTGAACAAACATGAAAATCATTGCTTTCGCCTCACGCTATTTCTGTCGCTTGCCTTCCCCCACTCCCCCACTCTTCCATATGAGTTAAAGATGTTTTTTTCCAATTGCTTCAATGTTCCTAAATATAAAATATCTGAAACGGTTCATCTAAAAACGATCTTTATTGAAATCATAACTTCATTACTCGCGGTCAACAAACATCAAAATCATTGCATTCGCGTCACGCTATTTCTGTTGCTTCTATTCCCCCACTCTCCCATTCTTCCAATATGAGTTACAGATAACATTTTTCAATTGCTTCAATGTTCTTAAATATAAAATATCTGAAATGGTTCAACCATAATCGATTTTAATTGAAATCATAATTTCATTACCCGCGGTGAACAAACATGAAAATCAATGCCTTCGCCTCACGCTATTTCTGTCGCTTCCCTTCCCCACTCTTCCAATATGAGTTATAGATGATATCTTTCAATTGCTTCAATGTTCTTAAATATAAA